>JASDQU010309562.1:56138-70210 GCA_032191745.1 Picea mariana
ATCGACGCTTCACTAGTATCGAGACGGGCACTTCAGACAGAGGAGTTTGAGGGGTTTGATGTTGCGGTAGCAGATGGCCACACAGTGGAGTGTCTAGACAGAGTTCCAAACTTAGAGATGAAGTTAGGCAACTACATAGTGAGAGACACATTTTATGTGGTTGACCTATCGGACATAGATGTGGTGTTAGGAGTTTAGTGGATGATTACCTTGGAAAAAATCACCACCAACTACCAAACCTTGGAAATGGGATTCAGAGATCAAGATGGGAAGAAGGTTGTTCTAAGAGGTATGTCGACAGGAGCACCCAGGACAGTTTCAACCAAGAGGATGGAGACGATATTTAGACATGGGGAGGTAGCATATGCCGTAGAATGCTTGATCACTACTCAAAAGGATTCAGAAGGTCGACAATAGTACCATACGGAGATCAAGAATTTATTGGGACGACATCAGCAGGTCTTTGAGGCAATTCTACCTGGGAGACCACCTGATAGGGGGTTTGAGCACACCATTGAGTTGGAGGAGGGGGCCAAACCTATGATCACCCCCCCTTATCATCATCCTAGGAGGTTCAAGGATGAGATAGAGAAGGCAATCAAGGAATTGTTGGCGATAGGACACATCAGACTGAGCAACAACCCATTTGCTTCTTCAGTTGTCTTAGTTCTGAAGAAGGATGGCACCATGAGGATGTGCATTGATTATCGACCCTTGAACAAGAAAACCATCAAGAACTGGTACCCTATCCCACGCATTGACGAGTTGATGGATGAACTGCATGGGGCAATTTTCTTCTCAAAAATTGATCTACGCTCTGGATATCATCAGATCAACATCCGAGAGCAGGACATAGAGAAGACGACATTTCGATGTCATTTTGGACACTTTGAGTTCCTGGTTATGCCATTTGGGCTAACTAATGCACCCGCTACATTCCAGTCTTGCATGAACCATATATTCAAGGATCAATTAAGGAAATCAGTCTTGGTTTTCTTCGACGACATCTTGATCTATAGTCGGTCATGGAAAGAGCATATGAGGCACCTGGATGAGGTATTGAGCATCATGGAGGCACAGTCATTATATGCCAAAGAGTCCAAGTGCGAGTTCGGTATGACAGAGTTGCTTTACTTGGGCCACATCATCAGTGCACAGGGGGTATAGGTGCACCAAGAGAAGATCAGGGCCATTCTGGATTGGCTGATGACTAGGAACGTGACAGAATTGAGGAGCTTCTTCGGGTTGTGCAGCTATTACAGGTGGTTCGTCCGGGGTTTTTCTCAGCTTGGAGCACCGCTGACAGATCTTACCAAGCATGGGGCCTTCATATGGATTGAGAAATCACAGGAAGCCTTTGATCACATGAAGGAAGTCATGGGCACTTGTCTAGTGTTGGCACTACTAGACTTCACCTTGCCATTTGTACTAGACTGTGATGCATCCGGCGAAGGAATCGGTGTAGTTTTGATGCAGGGAGGACACCCCATTGTATTCGAGAGATAGAAGTTTAGTCAGCCTGAGAGGTTGTACTCCATTTATGACAAGGAAATGTTGGCAATCATGCATGCCTTGACCAAGTTCAGACAATATTTGGTGGGCAACAAATTCATGGTCAAGACCGATCACAACAATTTGAAGTATTTCCTTGAGCAGAAGGACCTCAGTGAGCGTCAACAAAAATAGGTGACGAAGGTATAGGCATTTGACTTTGACATAGAGTATGTCAAGGGGAAGAAGAACATTGTGACCGATGCACTATCGAGGAGACCTGCGGCATGTTCTTTGATGGAGATTTCAGCAGATTGGAAATCCCACTTGTTAGTGGAATATTCCAAGAACAAGTTCGCTTGTGAGGTGATGGATGGGCAGATACAGGATGACTGGTATAGGGTCATCGACGATGTCATATTTTACAAGGATAGAGTCTACTTGGTGCCAGATTCAGGGTTCAAGAAGAAGATCCTCATTGCAGTTCATGATTCACCTCTAGCAGGCCATCAGGGGTTTTTCAAAACCTATAGATAGATCAGAGAGAGGTTCTCATGGAAGGGCCTCAAACAGGACATTATGAGACACGTCAGTGAGTGTGTGACTTGCCCGCAGAACAAGTCAGAGCATGCTCTTCCAGCAGGGCTACTTCAGCCACTCCCCATTCCAGAGCAGAAATGGGAGAGTATATCTATGGACTTCATCACAGGTCTACCCAAGGTCCAGGGTAAGGACTGTATCTATGTAGTGGTTGACAGATTGACCAAGTTTGCTCACTTCTATGCCATACCGACAGAGTACAACGCAGTTCAGGTAGTTGAGCTTTTCTTCAGGGAGGTCTTCAGACTTCATGGGTTGCCGAAGAACATCGTCAGTGACAGGGACAGTCGGTTCATAGGGACATTTTGGAGAGAGTTGTTTCGGTTGGTGGGGACAGAGTTGACACCTAGCACCAGCTATCACCCTCAGATAGATGGGCAGACCGAGATTGTCAACAAGTGGGTTGAAGGGTATTTGAGGAACTATGTAGGAGGACAACAAAGAACGTGGGTAAAGTGGTTACATTTAGGAGAACATTGCTACAACACCACCTTCCACATATCCATTGGTATGACACCCTTCCGAGCATTGTACAGATATGATGCTCTCACTTTGGTAGACTTAGTCTTCGGGGAGAGCAGAGCTCCCAAGGCCAAGGATTGGATCATAGAGAGTCAGGAGATTCTCAAGTTCTTGAAAGAGAACTTGCAGATGGCGCAAAACCGACAAAAGATAAGTGCGGACAGGCACAGGATAGAGCGTAGCTTTGAGGTTGGAGATTTGGTTTTCTTGAGACTCCAACCCTATAGACAGTCATCTCTGAAGAAGAGTGGGGCTGAGAAGCTCAATCCCAGATTTTGTGGTCCTTATAGGATCATGCGCCGAGTAGGTGAGGTTGCTTATGAGCTAGAGCTTCCAGAGGGGAGCAAGATTCATAACGTGTTCCACATGTCTTGCCTAAAAAAGGCAGTGGGACAATTCATTAACACATCGGAGGAGCTTCCCCCGTTGGATGAGGAGGGACAATTAGAGTTAGTTCCGGAGGAGGTTTTGGAGTTCCGGGAGCGGAAACTGAGGAGCAGGGTCATCAGAGAGTGTTTGATCAGATGGGAGGGCTTCTAGAAGAGGACGCTACTTGGGAGAGCGAGCAGGTGTTGCAGCACCCTGGACTGGTATTGCTTGAGGACAAGCAATTTCGGGAAGGGAGGACTGTAATGTCCCTTTCCAAATAGGAGCTCCAGAGAGGAGGCTTAATGGTCTAAACCGCCCCGTTAGACTATAGCCAAGGCCAGAAAGGGGTAAACAGGGTTACTAGAGGTCACTTCAGTCACCGGTGTTATATTCGGAAAGTGACATTGAGCTAAAAAGGGTTAAAAGCGCTTTTAAGTCATTATGAGCTAAAAATAGAAGTCAACAGTGAATTAGTGTTTCAACAATGATTTAGGGTTTTGGAAGTCAACAGTGAATTAGGGTTTCAACAATGATTTAGGGTTTTGGAAAGCTATAAAGAAAGGGTCAGCGACCTAATTCATCATTATGCAGATTATGACTTGTCATTGAGGAGAAGAGGCACATCTCAGGAGAGATAGTTTAGTGGATTCCAGGAGGAAGACACCAGTTGGTTGATTTCGGTGTTGAGAGACACACCCTAGTCACCGGGAAGATCATTCAGGTCTTCCATCATTCTTCGGCAGTGGTTACACAGTGTTCAACAGCAAGGGCACATTCATCCAGAGTGAGGGCGTAGCTTCTGAGAGGGTTTTTAGTCGACTTATCCCATCCAGGGAGAATTTTGAGATTTCCCTCCGACCCATTTGAGAGGAGGGCAAGGCGCATCTTTTGCCTGGTTCCTCATCAGATTTCAACGAAGGAATCAACTGGGATGCATTTTCCAGACTTGGACGTGCGACACTTTTAGCGGGTACATTTGGGGTTCCAGAGTGAGCATCAGACCAGATTCAGGGAAACCCTTCCGACCCATTTCCCAGTAGACCAAGGCAGTCATTTTGAGACATATCTTGTCCGATTTCGACGATGGAATCACTAGGACGCATTTTGCCAGAAGAAGAGGGGCGCATTCCCTAGGGGTATCCATTCGGGGTCCAGATTCATCAGCAGAGGGGTCCAACAGATACCAGTACTGAGGACTAGAGAAGGGCGCATCATTTGGGACAATTTCCAGGCCATTCCGAGAAGTATAGCTCCCAGGGCGAACTTTCCAGACTTCCAACAGTTACCGTCAGAGCTGCCATAGTCCCAGCGCATCCATTGATTCCGCAGTGCTCCCATATTCTAGGTATTATCTTTTAGTTGCTTATTTGTATTCCGGCTAAGATCCTTTGTATGTTGATCTAGTCGAGTATTGTCAGTTTATTCAGCCACATTCGGCCATTTTGTAATCCACAGAGATATCATAATACAAACTTTGTAGTCCTTTGTCGCGTTTATTATTTATATGATCATTTATATGCTGTAAACCTTTGAGCAACGTTTCCTAGACTAGCCAAGTCAGGACCATTACAATTGGGCAATGATAGGGATGCTACTTCATCACAGTTGTCACATGGAATACTCCAGGAGAGCACCTTTGCCTAGTTGGACTCACACGTTTGACTTTTCTCTCTCTTGAAACACACG
Organism: Picea mariana; assembly: GCA_032191745.1. Classification (NCBI taxonomy): domain Eukaryota; kingdom Viridiplantae; phylum Streptophyta; class Pinopsida; order Pinales; family Pinaceae; genus Picea; species Picea mariana. Next base: position 60,807 of record JASDQU010309562.1, read on the forward strand.
TGGGAGGTAGTTGAGGACATCTTGACTTACAGTTTATTCCATGGTTTTTGGGTTCTTCATTAGGTTGCTATACACATGGACTAGTTAGTTAGAGTTTGTTACAGTTGGTTATGAGGCATTTGAGGTGGTTGTTGCTTTGTTGGACCCCATGTATGATGAGGTGCCTCTCTCTTTGGTCACACATGCCACTTGTCTTTCCTTTCTAGAAGGGTGCACTTCCTTTTGGTTGACCATCTTTCCACATTATTTGTTCGGTGCCTACTTCATGGAGTTAGTTATGGGGTGCTTTTCTTCTTGGACCCCTCTTGTTGATTGGATTATGGTTCTCATGAGTTTGTTGAGCATTTAGAGGAGGTGCCCTATTATTTTATTCACTTGTGATGGTATTGGACCATTGTATTGAGGGCACCCTTGGTTTTGGCCCCTAGTTCTCATGCACATTATATTTGCGCATGGTTTTTTCAACTGGCATGGTTTGAGTAGAGCGCCTTATCTGTATAAGGAGGACATCTAGCTCATTTGTAACTAGAGTTGGAGAATAAGAAAAATCACTTGGGCTATTTTTATTGGTGTTATTAGTTCATCTTAGTATTTTTCTCAAGAATTTGCTTGTGAAGAGTCTAGAAAGAGTGTTTTCATGCAACGTGTTAGCACTAGAAGTCACCTCCAGATTGCGTTGTAGGTAAGCCCAGTACCCATCAGAGTTTTATGTCACAGGTTGGTTTTAAAGAGGTCAAATGGGCGTAGACTCAAGATGATATCGTTTTAACTCAAAAAACTGGACTGGTATGCACCTGTAGGTGAGGTCTTGATTAACTTCAGTTAGTAAGTTGGAGTAAGGGTGAATAGGAGGAAGATTTAGTGAGAAAGGTGTAGAGGTCCACTGTGAACATCAGATTTTTCAGCAGCCTAAGGACGAAAAACTTAAACACAGGGTCCTCTTGGATTCAAATTTCAAGGAAGCTGAAAGAAATCATAATAGTACTATAATCAAACATTTATCATAATACAGTTACAACAATCCATGTGAATCAATCAAACATGAACTCTCTCAGTATCAGAGGCAAATAAGATGGAGAAGAAGTTGACTTTCATTAAACAAGATATCTCAAAAACAAATACATAACCAGAGAACCAGTGTTCTTCATCAAAAGTTTACAATACGAGAGCACTGCTCAACCATCCACCTTTACAAAATATCAAAACTGAGTATATATACTCAAAATTGCTGCAACTACCAGGAATGTGATCAGATCACTGTCTTCAAAGCCTTCAGTCGACGCCCGCTCTGTCAGGTTGTGCAGACCTCATTATGTCAGACGCGAGCTAGGCATAATTATGTGCTTTACAGGAAAAATTGCCCATAAGGAAGCTTCAGATCGTAAGTGTGCCTTCACAGTCGCTCTCAACCTGCCTTCCATTTATGTAGTGAGTTGAAGTTTCAACCACTAGCTTTGTGACCATTAACTGATATCTCCTCGCGATCGAGACTGGGCTAGGTAACCAAGGGACGACTACTTGCTGCGATTAAATGCGATGCTAAATGAACATATGAACACGGGGCCATTGGTCTGATCGAGATCTGTGGCTAGGACGATTCTACTATTTGAGGTGCAGCCGTTGAAGTTTACCCGTTCACCAATTCTGGGATACATAAGACCTTGCGTGGAGACGGTGCCAAATTTGGCGCTTTAAAAGCCTTGGACGCAGAGCAGAGGATGAGCGCCTTGTGACTTTGGCCTTGCTCCAATGTGACCTCGGGCTGTGACTCGACGCCTTATCCCAAATGGTATCTCGGGATTTCGTGCTTAGGGAGTCTTCATCTCCCCTACTCCAAATTTCCCGATGCCCGAGTCAGCGAAATCACCCTGCTTAGACCGACGGTCAGATCTTTTTCGCGATTGACGACTGCGATTGCTTCTTTGGAACTCCGAATCGGTCATCTCCATGCGATGGGCGCCAACCTTTCCTTTTGGACCCACCTTCCTTAGGACCTTGGGCTGTGACCCTGGGCCCATTCTCCGAGTGCTTCGCGAACTCGTGCTGTGGGAAACTTGTGCATTGCTCCCAGCAAACCTCCGATTCGCGAAACTACGAGTCCGCTGATCTATTGCCACGTGCCCTTCTGGATCGGAGGATCCAGCTTTACTTCACACTTCACGCTTTGGGACTCTTGGACTTTGCAATGTTTCTCATTTTAAAACTCCCGAAGTAAAACTCCCGGAGTGATAGATCTGATGACGCGTGGCTCTTGCTGATCAATGGCTTAGATCTATTTCGGGACTTCGGGCCTTCGGCCACTTCAATAGCTTCGACAAATTCAACGCTTTGACGGCCTTGTGCAGGCCGCGAACTTGGACAATCTGCTGCCCTTGACAACTATATGTGATAGCACAACCGGATGAAGGTGGATGAAGACGCTAGGAAGGAGCTATAGGAGGAGTAAAGTGCTACAAGTGGAGGAGCTTCATAAGACAAGGTAACTTCCTTATAGTCTTTAGTTTTTTATGTCTAGGTCTAGGGTATTGAGCCTAGCAAAGCTTAGTTTGATTTCTAGCTCTTACCTTAGGATAGAGTAGAGGCTATTCATTGCTACTTGAAGAGCTGGTCACACATGCTTTTCACCACCTAGATCTTGGAGTATCCAAGCATCTCTTTGGGGAATTTGCTGGGTACACCTTTGGGTTGCTTAAAATCCCAAACTTTGATGCAAAGATCAAGTATCAAGAAGTACTAGGTTGATCCCATAGCCCAATAGAGGTTAGGCACTGGTCTTTCATTTTCTTTCTCTCAAATATTTTCAAATTAAAATATATTTTCTTTAGTTTGACAATCTAGAGTTTAAACTTGTTAATCATTAGATCTAGATTATGCTTTCTCAAGTCCATTAGCATGAAGCTTAGATCTTTAGACTTGAGTTTCTTTTAAACAAACATTCATTTTTTATGCTTAGATCATTAAATGTTTGTACATTATAGCTGATATCTAGTGGTTAAACTTCATTAGTGCTACATTTGATCAAGTTTCACTTAATATTTAATGCTGGAAAATTTTGATTGGGATAAAAGACATGAAGTTAACATTGCTTTATTCACACACTTTTGGTAATATCCTAACTACTTGGCTTAAGAACCTACAACTTTGCAACGTTTCACTTGTTAACCACTCTTAACACATCGATAAGGCAAAGCGATGCGCTTTTGGGCTGGACAACCTGCTTCTTGAGCCTGACGTCACCCCCCAAATTTGCCTAGGTTTGCTGTAATTTGCATGAAATTTCTGGTTAAATAGTTGGTTAAATCTCATTAGGAAGTCATTTGTTGTGGATTTTCACTGTTTAAAATTTAAATCTTGCTAGTTAAAGGATAAGAGAGATATTTGAGTAATAATCTGGAAATGCATGTCTTCTACATTCTTTATGGGCTATAAATGTTAAACGGCTCCTCTTTATTGCTGGTCACTTAATTTATAGTTCTTGATAAGTTTGTGGATGGCTCAAATCTATGATTAAGAAACATTGCTAGTTAAATCTCACATCAAGTTTCTGTCATTTGACATTTGATGGCTTATTGTTCTCATGGTAAACACTCCTAATTGTGCCTTTTTTCTGCTGAATAATAATTGCTGGTTTAACTACTGGTGACATGAACATTTGATAAGTGTACGGGTCCTTAAAATCTTCAATGAACATTGTTCTTCACTTGTAATGCTCTTGGTAATACATTTCAATTGAGTATTATTGATGAAATGATGGTGAAACAAAGCCATTCTCGAATGATCTAATTTTGCATTTAATCATTAACAATTCAATAGTTAGCAAAGATAATTTCACCTTAATATCAATGGATTATGGGACACATGTTTTATGGTGAAATATCTTTCCTTAATTTCCAGCACTTGTGATTGATGATTGATCTATATGAGCATGGTAACAAGTAACACATGAGCATTTAAGGCATTGGATGCCTTTGTCAAAAAATCTCTTGGCATTCTTTGAATCTAAAAACTTGTTAATCAATTCCATTTGGCACAATTGGTGATAACAGACAAATCAGTTATCTTATGCAACTTTATGAGCCTTATTGGATATTCATTAATGGTGTGGTGTTGAGCATGATATTTACTTGATCCTTGTTATTTCCAGCATAAAATAAAATAACAAGCACATAACTTATATTGTAGATTTGAAGAAGATTGTCTCAAATTCTGAGTGGTTTAATAAGATTTACATGCTTCATTCGTCTCTAATAAGTTAGTAACCACTAAGATCTAGTCAATATAAGCTTGTAACACTCTCCATCTACATCAATCACAGCTACATTGACCCTTAGGGACACCCCCCTAGGCTAGGAATCCCATCTCCTTAGCTTGAAGCGAGAGGCAAGGTCACTGAGGTGACAGTGGGTGGCTTGCCTAATAGTTGCTTCCTGGCTCTCCTACCAAGGTTAGGACTTTTCCTTTAGCGAGAGTTTGAGTGGTAATAGGTATCATCCACCTTCCTAGGACAAACCACCTAGGCTTATTTAACTTTTTCAGATATCACAACAAAATGGCTGCATTAGCACAACAGCATGTTAACCAGGTGGATTGAACCTGAGTCTCTGTAAAGAAAGTGCACTTGATTTAACACTTTCTCAGCCCCTGTAGCTTGCTAGCAAGAATTAACTTAGTTTCCCACTATGGTTCATATATTTATAACTTCGAGAAAAGCTTAAAAACTCTGTTCATTTTGGGCTCTTTTGGGTTTTATTGATTTCTCTACTATAAGTGATAACTGGCTGAGGTAACATTCAATATTATCTTATCTTAGTGAGGACTCATCGAGGAGGAATATCAATGGACTACCTTTCGAGGTGTAAGGAGTCATGATTAGGGATGTGAAAGGGGCAATGGTATAGAGGTAGAATGTAGCATGTACAAAAGACTGATTTATTGACTTGACAGACCTTTTGACAAATGTTTGAACATTTTCAATCATCAAAATGAAGAATCATGCTGTTGTTTGATACGTGAATCTATGGACTGTTGTTCATTCTTCATGTGGCATTTCTACGATAATATTCATAATAATTAATCAACAGACTTGCATAGTTTTGGGATGCGTTTTTCCAATCAATTACACAGCCAAAAGGTGAGAAGCATCTTATGTATTTGTCTCTTGGTCGTAGCTTCTAGAACATTGCATTCTGTTTAAAAAATAGAATGTCTGCTTATAATAAACTTCTCAATCAGATTGCACACTTTTCTAGGACTTGGAGAGAGCTCAAAATTCTCTGGTATCTAAATGCCAAGTTATTAATTTCTGTTCACTGTATACCATGGTGACTTCATTTCTGTTGTCACATATGAATTATATTAGGACAACTAAGGGTCAGTTGAGATATTTGTCATGCATAACTGCTATGAATTGAGGGAAACAAACTGGATGGAACTGGAAGAAAAGAAGAATACATACATGTATGCATGTTTCTTGGAATCTATAGACGTAAAAAAATACAGAGGAATGGCACCACAGCTTAATAGATATTAATTTGAATAATTTTGAAAATTGATGCAGGTCCAATCTTTGACAGAAGCATCAAATTCTTCTGCCACTTTGCAGGCATTGGTGGAATTTGACATTATATCTGATTCTGTAAGGACGCCAGGTAGCCATTCCCGTAACTTGCTAAGAGTCAAACGAGGGCTGGACATGGTCAAAGTGTTATTTGAACGACTTCTTGTAACAGAGTATGCCTTCAAATCCAATCTTACATTGTCCATTTTCTGTCCATTTTACTTGGAGAGAGAACTATTCTCCAGGTCACTTTAACTTTCCATTCATTTAAATATAATTACAATATAATGTAACCAGGATCCTCAATTTGTTGGAACTTGGTCCCTGTACAACAGACATAATTGTAATAGAGTTACAATCATTAAAAGTGAAGTTATGTATATGTATCTAAGTAAAGATAGAGGGAGATCATCGTCATTCCAAGGTTATGGAAAACTAGGATATCCTTTAGCTAAACTGGGATGATGGAGGGGAAACGTGTCTTCATTGACATGCTTTGGTCTCCATTGTGGGTCAATTGTGCCCTTGGCATGGAGTTATGGACCCTCTTTTGAATTCATTAGTCCTAGGCTACAAGAACACCATAGAAACAAGGAATTGCCTCATTGTTTTTTTGGTTGAGACTTCTATATGTGACTACGAGAGAAAACAATATCCACATAGCTCATGGCCTCTCATATTTCGTTTGCAGCACTATTGGGGTTAAGCAGGGGTGCCTTCTCTCTTTGACTTTGTTTGGGATATAGATTGATGAGCTAGAATCTTTTCTTAGGGAATATATACAGGATGGGGATGGTTGCCTTCTCCACTAGGTCTTGATCTCTTTGCTTCTATTTGCAAATGACATGATCCTACAGGCCTCCTTTCTGGAGGGACTACAGAGATAGTTTGATGCTCTTTCCCGTTTTTGTGATCTATGACAATTGATAGTTCACCTAAGTAAAACTATGGTCATGATCTTCAATGTGTTGAAGTGGGCTTTGTTAGAGCGCAAGTTGTAGGTTGGGCAATGCCCGACCCAACCACAAAGCAAGTGCTATAATTTGGGAATCCTACACCCAATGTCACCTCGATGTAGGTCCCGCACTTCAAGGGTGACTAGATCACTATAGGGAGGCGATCCCGGTGACCTAGGAGGATGGAGATGGAAAATAAAGGAAGTGAAGCCCCTAGAGGTCAATTCTAAGTGGGATGAATGGCGGGAAAAGATGCCTTGTAAGTCAAGTAATTGTTGCCCCACATGTATAGTACTTCTCCGGATGATTGTACCTGCTCGAGACACAAGAAAAGACACTTTGCAATGATATATGTTAGTTGGATTAACAAGTTAACCTTGCTGTCCCTAATTTGCAGCAATAGATAACAGTGTATATCAGCAAGTAAATGGTATTATAAGCTGCTCAATAAATGCTAGAGATCAAGTAGAAAATACAAGAGAAAGACTAGTAAATGATTAGCTAAACTCAAGATGAGAAACCAATATTCTAGCATAAAAAGATAAGGCTGTTGTAAACACTTGTCTGCAGCAAATTATATTAGTCTTATGGCTGTAACATTCAATGTATTACAACAAGAAAATCAGCCACTGAAATCCCCTCAAACTTTGCCAAAAAGTGCATTGGACCAAGGAGAATAAGTGTGCAAACTTTGAGCAAAATCCAATGGTTGATAAGAGAGTTATTTAAGCAAATGATTTAGGGTTTCTGCAGCCCTAATGGCTGAAGATGCAATTTTGTAACAACAGCAAGAAGTAACCCCTTGATGGGGACGCCCTAGTGGCTGTGAGGTGCCCAAGGCACAAGGAATACAATCCACTTTGCAAGAAGTAAAAATGAACGAAAATAATGCAATGTTTTATTTCAACAATGCAATAATAAATGACTAGTGCCTTTACTATTGGGTTAATGGGGTTATGAAAAGAAAGAGCTAGAGAAGCTACCTCCTGGGGGGTGTAAGCCCTTTTACTTCCCAAGGCAAGCTTCTTTAGCTAGGGTTTAAACTAAGAGGGTGTATGCCCTTATACTTCTCTTAGCAAACCCTTGTTAAAGCAATAAGATGAAGCATAAAGTGATGAAGACTATGGTGGGGGTGTATGCCCTTATACTTCCCACCTAGTTCCTAGCACAATAACCTTGACTTGAAACAAATGATAGCATGAAAGTAAAAAACATACCAATTCAAGGAAAAGTGCCAAGATAATCCACCACAATAGCAAGAGACCAAGGCTAGCACATCACTCCCATCAACCATAACATCAAGAGATAGCCATAAACAAGTGCACAAGAGATAAAAGAGCCAAGTGTAGTGAAAATTTCAGATCAAGTCCTCTCACAATGAGGGAGAGTTTTTTTTTTTGTTTGTTAGTTTGTCCGTGACATGTGGGACTAACCTATGGCTAAGAAACCGTGACTTAGGGGCATCTAAGCCGTCAAAATAACTCGGGGATCGCACTCGGCCTGAGCCACACCAACCCTTAACATGGCTGGATTTTTTTTCCCCGTAGGTTTTGAACCGGTGACTTTAACATCACGAAGTTCCTTAACAGTACACTCCGTCACCCACTGTCCTACACCTTGGGGACCACAATGAGGGAGAGTTATGTTAAAATGAGATCTTATGATCTCTTATTTATACAAATGTCACTAAGGTGACTTGTCCATAAATTAAGGGGTAAAACACACGATTAGGGGTCAACAACCCTAATATTGCCCCCTTTTCCAAAGTGATTCATTTAAAATTCACTTTTGCACATAAGAAAACCCTAATTTTAGAAGGACGTCAACCCTTTAGGGCACGTTTTTCCACTTTGAGGAAGTCGGTGTTGGAGAAGCATAGGTAGGTCTCCAAAGGCCACATGTCAAGCATCTAGATGATCTCATTATGGTGAAGACCCTCTTCTCCTCAAAACGTCCAAGTGTAAATGAGTGGCACCTGACCACCAAGTCCTAACCCCCCTAGGTGACGTCATGTCTCTAGAAGTGATGTTTTACCTCTCCTAGGAAAAACGTTTGGCATGTGGGGGATAGGCTATGTCGTCCAAGTCATCATTAAGGCCTTCCAAATATGAGCTTTCTCATCTGGCATGGGGGCCCTTGGCATCCAACCTATGGACTTGTAGCCCCATGGAAACCCAAGCTAGGCTTCTTCTCCCAAAACTGTCCACCAATTGTTAAAATATTGTGTAATTGCAAAGAATATTCTTATCCCCTTTTGTGGATAAAGATAAAATATATTTATTATTGATTAGATCAATCCCCTTTTGTGGATTGATCATGTCAGGTATTATAAATGACCAAATCTCCTTTTGTGGATTGGTCAAACCCTAATTGTAATAGGCTAAATAAGAAGTCGGCCCCAGAATATATTAAAGAGGCCCCAAAATATATTAAAGGTGGTTATAACCACCCAGAAGAAGAAGTCGGCCCTGCCAGTGAAGAGACACTTCCACACGTGCCAGAATTGTATAAATAAGAGAGGCCAACGCCTCATTTAGAAAAACACTCAGCTCACTCATCTAGTGCACAAGTATTGAAGGAAGTTGTAGTTACCAGTTGCCGGAAGAAGGAAGAGAGAGAGGCGCATCCTTGGGAGAGGAATTTCTGTGTTGTTTGGTTCATTATCTTGGTATTGTATTGGCTATCTATATTAAGGAAGTTTAGCTGGGTTTTCTTTCCCTTGAGGGTTTCCCAGGATAAATGCTTGTGTACTCTTGTGATTGTGTTTCTCTCAGTGATCCTGTCTATGCTATTGTTATCTAGTAAATAGAAAGGTAACCTAATAATAGCTTAAACTTTAACATGGTATCAGAGCTAAGCTGAAGAGAGCATCTTTCACAGGAAAAAGAAAA
>JASDQU010309562.1:79644-95881 GCA_032191745.1 Picea mariana
CACTTGCATTGCTGCTTGTCATATAGGCTAGTTTTCCCCTTGGCCTATAATCAATTGAAACTGACTCCTAGAACATTGTAAATAAAATCAACTTAGTAACTAGGGACTACCCCCCTTGGCTTCCCTAGGAGTAAGCCTAGACGGAAGAAGTTCTTGTCAAGGTGACAGTGTGGGCGAGAACTTAGACATTGTGTCTCCGAGGGCACACTAAGTGAGCAGGACTTAGCTCACGTCTGCAAGTGTGCATAAGGGCGACAACAGGGCTCATGACATACAAGGGGTCGTAGTGTCTCATTCATGGGTGCCTTTGTAGAGGGTGTGTGGTACCTTTGTCCGCAATGCAGTTTTTCCAAGCCCATCAATTTCCTTTTATCTTTCTTTCTTTGTATTTGCTTTCAATATAGCATAAGGAGAGATTGAAGGTCACTGCCCTGGCGTGGTGACCAGATGATGGCAATGTCACCCACAAACACCTAGTGGAAATGAGAAGGTTGGCTCGTGATGAGACCCCCTTTCTCTCAGCCATGCAACTGAGAGCCATTACCCTGGTTTGGTGACTAGATGATGGTAATGTCATACCACTAGATATTTATGGACGTCATAGGTCGGCTCATGATGAGACCTACTATCCTTCAACTAACCTTTTAAGCATTCTTTATTATGTTGTGGGTCCCCTTTACTTAAAGATAAGCGTTTCATTGCTTTCTTGGGTGATCCCCGGGAGAAGCATCTGGAAGGTTTAAACAAGGATTTTATCTTTTACCCAACATCAACCCCTCTGGGCCTTCGACCCCTTCTTCCCATAGAATGAGGGACAACCCCTTCTTGTGTCAATACACCCTAAAATCCCAAGAGATAAGTAAATGGAGGGGAATAATGATGGAAAGTGGTAAGTATGGTTGGGAGCGGTACGATGGTTCATTAAGGGAGTTCCTAGTAGCAAACCCATTCCCAAAGAAGGCCACTTACTAGGGCACAATGTCAACCACTAAGGTGAAGCAGGGCAAAAGGCATAATGTCCAGGCATATATCATGAAATCTAGAGCAATCTAAAATACAACATAATCAAATGACTTAAATATTGAAATGATGCTCACCATAATACCGACTTGTATTACATGGAGCAAGGCCCATTGCCTTCCGGAAGCCAACTGGTGTGGTGGATGCCATCTGCAAATTTGCGACCATCTGTGGTGGTGAGTGGGTTTTCCATCTGTGCAAAAGGGTACTGCTGGTCATGTATTCTCTCGGCAATCCATATCTGCAACTTGAGGGCCTCGAGATGTGATCTCCTTAGTTATCCACAAAATGGGGTTAATAGGTTTTCTCATCATACCACTTTCTCTTCTGAGGAGAAGAGATGGAGATCACCATAACCTACATTCATTTGGGAGTTCAATCTTAGGGCCTTGTTTCATCTTGAGACATTCTTTCCAAGCTTGGCTTAATAAGGGATATGGCTCCCTTGCCCTTCTTGAGAGATGGTGTTTCCAAAGTCACCTCTAGGACATCTCGTCTACAATGCATCTCTTGGGCATGCTTATGAGATCCACAGTCTTCTATGGTTCCAAGCTTTGGGGTCCTAGCTTGCTTCAGGATGATTGGGCTTGGACAAAGCGAGTACAAATCCTTTTGCTACAATGCATTATTTGTTGCAAGTAGACAGTGCCTTAGTCCATCATCTAGGGAGAGTGCATGGTACATCTTCTACTCCTTGAAGCCATATTCAAACTTGTCTCTTTCCTTCATAAAGTCTAAACATTGGGTGACTTTGCTTTAGGAATGGCTTGGTATGCGTACTTAGCTCTCTGCTCCTCTGAGACCCTTGCCTTTGTAGGTTCCCTTGGTTAGGTTTGTCGTTGTTTTTTGGATGCCTATAGGTTACTTTAGTTTGTGGCCATCTCTCTGATGAGCCACGAAATTACCATCATTTTACATCTTCTTTTCCTTCCTTTTAACCCTTTATCATTTACATATAACCCTGTCTTTTCCATTTTAATGCCCATATGCGGGATTTAGGCTCGAGGTGATTTTCCAATTGCATTTCTTAATATTTCTTTGGATTATTGATTAACATTAGGGGAAGTAGCGTGTTTTGTATTTACTTTTGAAGTGACAACTCACGTGTGAACAAGTTGTTACAGGGTTTTGCTTTAAAGGTTCACATATTCTTCAAATCAGGGTCATTGCACATCCATTGCCACAGATTCAAAGTCATTAAATGCTGATACAGTTGTGAGGTTCTCATGTTTTCAAATCAATTTGCTGCAGAATCCTTGTAGCTACCTGCTGCAGAATCATTGTAGCTACTTGCTGCAGAATCCTTGTAGCAACCTGCTACAAAATCACTGTAGCTACTTTCTGCAGAATCCCTATAGCAACCTGCTACAGAATCGGGCATGTAACGGCTTAGAACCACCTGAATATATATATGTGATTCACAACAAGTTAAGATGACCATGTCTACAAAGATGCAAGCATTAGGTTCCCTTAGTCGCGACAAATATTGCAAAAGAAACAAAGGGTATTTTGAGAAGATATATTTAAAAGAAAATTATAATATAAAGTACCCTCAGCATGAATCGTGGGCTAACAAAGGTTGTGTCATCCAACATGTGAAGATTCCAAGTCTAATTTGCACGTGATATACATAAAATAAATTCTAAATACCTTCAAACATATCCGTGAGCTCACTCAGCATCAAAACACGTGATGTTTCCAGGAATAGCATACTAACACACTTGCATATAACAATTCAACCGATTCAACCATAAATCTGTGGAATCTGGAAGAGAGCCGACATCCTATTGGCCAACAACGAGTGCGCTGATAACTGCTGGGACAACTTTGCATATGAACCAATCAAAGCACTGTGGCATCTTTTAATTAGTTTTATTGTTGAACTGATACTCAGAATTTCTAGGGGCCTGTCGCTCCATCTATGGAGCGAACAAGCCCCCTCTATTTGTATATATATGTGTGCTACTCATGAGAGAAAGGGGGGAATCATGGAAGAGTAGGGACGCACTCTATTCTGCTGTAAACTCTGTTAATTTCAGACTTTGATAAATAAATTGTTGCTAATTATGAGTAATGTTCCCCTGTAAATTGCTGCCTTGGTGAATTCGTGAGCTGAGGCACATGCCGAGCCTTGAGGGGGCCCACTCAAGGTAAGGCATTGTGCTGCTGTTTAATTTTCTGCACATGTTAGTTGTTAGTTTTAGTTCTGATTTTGCATAGAGTTTTCATTAATTCCATTCTGTCTTAGAAGTATGCTGTAGGATGGTCCCATGCTGCATAATGGCCACCTGCAATTGCTGAAGAACGATGAATAGAATGTGTTAGAACTCATACTTTTGCAGATTATTGATCTCCCTCATGTCCTTTACTTATATTGACATCATCTGCTAAATCTGGGTCTGCATTCTTTAGCTGTAGTAGTGTTTGGATTATCAATAATAAAATTATGATTTGGGGATGATGTAATTTGCTGGTATAGTTCCAACATAATTATTAAATGACAACTTTGCTTATGAAATTACAGTATGTAAATTAGAACAGATTAGATGGCTTCCTTTGCTTTGATGTTGTGTGCTACAAAATCACTGTACTTGTGACTCTACGAGGTGAAAATGCGAGGGAGCAGGGTTATGATAATTCAAAGACCTTACCTCGAGAGGTACCACCAACTGGGTTGGGGGTTGTAAGCATTGTGACTTCATCTTTTATGCTTTTCTTTTGATTTATGCATGGTTTAGTTTAGTTAGTCTTTTCCAATAGCTTGGTGAAAGTTTTCTTCCGTGTATACTGCACCGGGTGTCTCGCAAGTGTAAACTGAATCCCAGGTTGACAAATTAAGTGATAGAGTGTAGAGGGACACCAAATAATTAGGAATCATATTTACACCTCGTCACTCTCTAGAATGTCTCTCCCCTTTTAGGTACTTTTTAGATGCTCCTGGCCACCTCCTGCCATCTAAATAGGACTTGAATAGGGTACTTAGAGAGGAGATCAACGAACAACATATTCAGGTCACATGGATCATAGTCTTGAGGATCTTAGCCCTAAGATGACTTTCTATTTCAAGCACCTTTTGCAGTTGAAATACAACCTTGTTGTCAGACTTGTGTATATCGGAAAACACTAGATGCACTCCCTTCTGACCCCCCTTGGTTAGTTTCGTGTTGGCTCTCATTCGGTTAGGGTTGAGATTGATCACCACCTTCCTCGCCATGATAGGATCCATCAACTTTGCCACTTACAGGATACTGAGTCACATAATCACCTCATCTTTAGATATCCCACTTATTATGAGATTAGGGTAAGGTTTCATTGCCTTTATTGGGACTTCAGTGGCTTCCTCCCTATGTTTCTTCATTAATCATATCATAGATGCTTAGCTCTTTCTTGAGGGAGATTCTTGGGTATAAATTTTATTCCCTTTGTTGCCCTCCTTGTCTAGAGATTTCTAGGAGGATCATCTATTTTTTCCATCATCTTTGGCTAACTCAAGGAATTGAGAGATGGATAGAGGTTTAGGATTTCTTTATATATCCGATTAGTGAGTCTTCCAATCTCTTTTTGACCCCCCTTGGTGGGTCCATCTACTTCCACGAGATTTGTAAAGAGCTCTTGTCGCAAATCTTAGGATAGACTTCACTAGAGTGACAAACAAAGAAGTTCTGGTAGGGCCTAGAACCAATGACAAACTCCCTCCCTCTGCATAGATTACTACTTTCCAGGCTTTGTCAAGCAACTTGTCATCGTTTAAGAATTTCTTCCCCGTGACCTTGATTCTTAGGAGTGAGGGGCCCCCTTGATCTAGGGATCCCTCTAGGATCTCTTCTAGGGTAGCATAGCTGCCCCCCTCAACCCTACATATTCACTACACGACCTTCACAGACAATGCATTGACCCCTTCTCGGTGATTGAGGACTTAGATGAGGAGACTTCTTCTTTCCTCTCTCTTTCAACCTCGGCCTCTAGTTCCAGTTCTAACACGCCTTGATATGTTCTTGATGAGATTTCATGTATGTTCATGTTATTTCTCTATCTCTTTCTTTCTTTGAGATGGTTTTAACTTTTTTGACTATGTTCTTAGGTCTTTTTCTTTTGCTATTAGTGTAGCTATAGGAGCTGCTTATGCACTGTCACTTTATATTACATTGTCTGTATTCTTATAGTCCCATTGACCTACTTTTGTGGTCATTTGTTGGACATTAATACACTTATATTATCTTATCTTATACATGATATGTTGGGTGGACCCAAGGGTTGATGTAGATTTGTAGTGACATTTTTGTTTTTTCTTTTCTTCTGCATTTGATTTTGAAGGGGAGCTCATGCATGCTAACACTTGAATTGCATAGATGAAAGGAGTCCAGGGTAGATGGATCTTGGGATCAAATTCACCATATCTAGAAGCCAGGTTCCATCTAACACTGTATCCCTGCATTTTTTTCTCTATATCTTTGGCCTTGAAAATATTTTATGTGACATGTCCTCCAATGGACTAAAGTTCCAGCTGCAATGGCATGTTGTCCTCCTTTTGAGACTTGGAGATGTGATGATTGGGAGGAAGAGCTTGTGTCCTTAAATCCACTTAGCACAAATAAACCCTTTGTTGGTCTATTGACTGCTTGGCTAGATTCTTCTCTTTTGAGTTAAACCTCCTTGGAATGTGGGTTATGTGAAATTGATTGAAATGATAAATAATGTATCTAAAATTGAGAATGCTTCCAAAGGACTCATCTGAAATCCTGAATCTTGAAAACCTACAGCCATCACCCAAAGGGGGGACACCATTTGCGGTTTTTACCCGTATCAGCGTGAGGCCACCTAGCCCGACATAACAACCATGATGGTTGTACCAGCTTTGCAGCCACCCTTGCGGGGGCGAACCAGCCACTTTTGTGAGCTT
Organism: Picea mariana; assembly: GCA_032191745.1. Lineage (NCBI taxonomy): Eukaryota > Viridiplantae > Streptophyta > Pinopsida > Pinales > Pinaceae > Picea > Picea mariana. The sequence continues at coordinate 85,565 of JASDQU010309562.1, forward strand.
TGAACCCTGGTAGGGGTTAGGACAATGCCCAACTTTCACCAACCTCGTTAACCTCTCGTGGCTTAATTTAATGCGTTTAGTTTTCTGACTCAGGGATACTATTGTTTATAACTTTTTCCAATAGGGCACCGGCCTCCCATGGTTTGAAGGCAAACTAGCTTGAAGTCACCCTACACAGAGGCAGACTCATAGCCTCCCTCTTATAATAGCAGATTGGAGACCTAAATTCAGAGCCCTATATAGTGCAATATGATTTGAATTCTTTCATATATTCTTCTTGACAGGGCAAATATTAAAGCCGTGAAATTCCTTTAGAATGATTCCAACCTCTGCCACAACTGGTTCCACTCAAATTCTCATCGAGGTCAAGCTCATACATCGTTCTCTTTGATTGAGGGTTTCCATGAAGAGTTTACACTATGGTCGTTTTTCTTTTTTTTTAACCATTAGGAGGTCCTGATGAGCCAGGACTGCTGGGTTGGTTGTCTTAGATTGGAAGAGAAACCTATTTCGAGCCAACCAAATACATCATACCATTGGTCCTGGAGAAAAGTTCCAAAATAGTTTCAGCTGGGATTTCTTTTAGAGAATCGGGGTACTTTTATTTTCAATTGCAGATCATATCTTTTCCATTTACCTAACTTCAAAGGCCACTTTGTCAACATTCAATTTGGTTGCAGCCATTTCAAACTGTCAAAGAAGAAGCAAGAGATGAAAAGATGAAATGAGGTTTTCCTGCACTCGTACACATGATATTAAATTGGCACTCACATTTCCTTTTTTCGTCTGTTTGTGTCAGTTGAGACAGCATTGCCCCCTAGAATCCACCAATTTCTGTTGACCTTAGGAACAACTGGATTGTAGAATTTGTGCAATAAGAATCTATAGAATGAAGATGATTGGCAGTTATTGCCTCTAGGATCGTATAACTTTCCACATTCTAGTTTTTAATAGTCTCATCCTTTTGCAAGATAAATAGTGGCCCACTTCCACTTAGGTGAATCATGACCCATCCTTCAATTATGTTCTCTCATATGTGGTTTAAAATTTAAACTTTTATTCCACTGTATCTTATGTGCATTGTGAATACAGTCCGCAAATCATACTTTTAATCCAAACCTGTATGTTGTCTCTTTATGCATTTCTATGTTGTACAATGGTCTGCAAATTGGATACTGTTGCTTTTCTATAAACAACACTATAAAAAGCCTGGTGCATCTGTATGAGTCCAACTTAGTTAGCTTGGATTTTAACCTCCTCTAGTCTTCTTCCTGCAAGTTAACATGATTAAGTTCTTTGAGAATTTTATTTCTTTAGAATTCAGTTTAACATTTAGACCTTTGAATGATCCTCAAAACTTGTCCAGTTGTCCTTATCTGGTCCTGTTTGCCTGCTTTAATTCCATATGCCAGTTTCCTGTTACATGGTTTAGCCTTCTATAAAATAATTACATTTTTGTGCCATGCCTCAGCTTTCCCTCCTTCCAGTGGGATTTGATTTTCTGCATATAATGTGGATGTTTGCTCCAGCTTGAATTGTTTTTGAAAGAGAAATTTTGAGGGTATTGAAGAGTCTAGATTCTATGTACTGAGTTGAATTGGTAAGTGATTAGAGATCCTCCCATGATGAGAGCCACTCCTCGTAGTGATCTCCACATTGTAAATATGTCCAGTTATCTTCTCCATCGTTGTAATTACTCCTGGTTGTAATTAGTTTGCATTCACAGTTTACTAACTGCATGTAAGATGGACTGAATGAGGTGTCTTTGCATGCCAGTTTTGTGGCAGTTTGCAGGTGCTTGGCCTTATCCAGCCAGTGTTCATCTTCGTCCTTGTAATTTCTATTTATATCTACCAATGAAGAATGTACAGCATCAGTTTTGGTGGCATATTCTTGTGTTTGTTTCTCCATTCTCTATTCTGCTCATATCAGTATGGTATCAGAGGTAGACGATCAGGCCTATTCCACACATTGGGGGTTCTGATTTCACTTCTTCATTCTGGGCTTCTGCTCCTATCTTCAGCCTTTGTATAGTTTTCTGTATATCTGGCACTCTGTGAGGTTCCTGCTCATGTCAGCATGCCCAAATCTTCAGATGGTTGTCTTATTTTAGTGTTGAAGCCCCAATTCTTACACATCGGGATCTTCATCCACCCTTCTCTAGGAGATTCTGTTTGGGCATGAGAGGGTCTCCTAGGGCGCTGTGATTTTCCTAATTTTCTGCAGTTTTAGAGGCTGTGATTTCTGTCTGTAAGAGATCTTTTGCTGCTGCTGCATATGATTGTAGTCTCAAGGAAATTGTTGAACAGATCTCACTCATGGGGTCCCCATTGCCGCTGTTGATCATCATTTCCGCTGACCATGGTCTCTTTTTTACCATCTAAGATGACCTCCACATAGATAAGTTATTTTTCAATCTCCATTTTATAAAGTAATGCTTTGTATTTACAATTTTATTTTAAAATAGTTCTCTAGTGTCTTGTTTTGTGGGTGTTCTTTTTATCTAGTTTATGGAGCCCTTTGGAGACACTCCTTGTGCCCCACACACTACCTATGATTCCAATCTACACCGATTTTTAACAAATGGACTTCGTGAGTAACGCCAAGTTCTGTGTGAGTTTCAGGAAAAAATAAATGACATGATGGGCCTGTTTTCTAATTTCCTGGCACATCAGCAACAACAAAACACCATCAAACCTGTTGCAGTTACAATTACACAATCATAGTTTAAGTTTGATACAAATATGTCCATTCTGTCTATTGATGGCACTATTAATGGGGGTTAAGTTGAAGCTTGGCTCCAGAGTTTAGAAGCACATTTCAAGATGCAATCGAACATCACCGAGGAGCAACAGACTGATTGTTGAGGTTCACATGAACGACCAAGCTCTTACTTGGTGGCAATGTCATGCCCAACTGTTGGCTTCCACCCAACAAGCCAAAATTCAAACTTGGGATGCATTCAAAAATGCTATCAGGAAGAGACTTTACCCTCTTGGGTACAAAGAGACACTGTTGGCTCGTTGGCTCCACCTTTGGCAAGTGATTAGGTAACTTGTCCAATGGTACATCTGACAATTCAATCAACTTGCTATCAAATTGGAGATCAAAGATTCCAATGATATTTTGAGGATCAAGTTCATTTCTGGTCTGTTCCCTCATTTCAGGAGGGAAATGGAACTCATCTCCATTAATTCTTTAGTGCAGGTGTTTTTGCATTTAAGGTGGAGGCTAAACTGCAGACGGAATCTCTAAAGACTATCACTTCATCTATGCAATCCTCTGAAAAGAGGACCTCTGCGGTTACTTCTGCAGGAGAACTGGACTGGTAATCAAACCAGTTGAACTCAAAAATGTGAACCGGATCAGAACCGGAAAAAAACCAGTTGACCAAAAAATACATAAAATATTGAATTTTTGAAAAAAAACACATATATTCATGTGCATCCATATGAATCCAAACCACTATACACAAATATGCAAAGTTTCTCATGTATATAGCAAGTAAGGGTGCATATAACCAGAATAACATCGGGTGCAATCCATCTTTGAAACAAAATACATCAACAAAGAGGCTCTAAATGGCCTCTAGAGTCCAAAAACAATCATGCTACAACAAATAACTACATATCATCAAAATCATTTCCTATATTAGGATCCTCATCATTAGTATCACCCTCTCAGCATTAAAATAAGATAGAAAAAGCTTAGCATGCTTAATCGGTGATTTTGCTTGAGTGAAGAGTACATATTTACTAGGGTCATGATAGAGGAGTTCAACAATCAATGCCACCGACATTGAGGTACATAGAGGGCTTGGTGCTCTTGATTAAATGCCAGTTCCATACCCTCATACATGATAGAATCCAGTGGAAACGTTGCAATGCTGCCAATCTTGGAATCCTGAAAACTGTTAAGTTTGCCGAATTTTGAATGGGATCTAAAATTCTACTTTTTGCATATGAAGTCCAATGAGGTAGGAACCACTCTCAAACATCTTGAAACAATTAATGGTAATGTTAAAAATCTAAGTAAAAGGATAGAAAATGAAAGATAAAAGAGAATGTCAACTTTTACTTACTAGGGTGAGTGAAATGGAGGATGGGGGACCTCTTTAAATAGCGTTAGTAGGGCCCTAGGGTTACGTATTGTGCTTGCAAATAACTTAATTTGTTGTTTCTTTTTAAAATTTAAGTTTTGATGGTCCCTGGCTACGTCGTACCAAACCAGCCAGTTCGGTGCTTGAAGGCTGGTTCTGTACGAAACCGAATGAAAATGGTCAAAAACCTTGAACTGAACCGGAAAGGCCCAAAAACTGGTTGGACCAGCCGGTTTTGCTAGTTTCGGTCTGGTTCTGATAACATTGGAATGACCTCCCATGCTACTCGAAATCGTGGGCCTTTACATGCTTCCCTCATAACAATGGGACAATGTGGTTGATTATGTCTTGGCCAACTAGGAGCTACTCCCTCACATCCTATATTTTTCCGTCTCCTCCCTTCCCCTTGCAAATCATTCCCTCTTATTCTTCTCCCTCTATCTCCTCCCCCCAAGTGCTACATGCACCACTATCTTCTTTGATAGAGAGTATGCTGACTCATATACCACCTACCTCTGACCATTGGTTCCTCCCCTTCCCCATTTCTTGTCCCTAGAGACAACCTCAACTAAATATGACTGTTTCATGTCTATTTGGGAGTTTTCTCTTGGTTTATACACCAATTCCCTCTAGCAGTCCACCTATGCCTCCATATTAGGATTTGCCCCATGAATCGCTTGTTTGACGAGGAATGCAAACTCCATCATAAGCATCTATGTTATTTTACTCAAGAGCCCCTCTCTTTCCCTCACCTTCAGAATTCCTATTGCCTTGTCCTGTGTTGTAAAAAGTGGGCTTTCTGTTCATTGTGAAGGCACAAGATTTGGAAATCCCTCGACCACACCTCTCCCCAAAAACCTTTTGGTGCATCCTCTTTTTGAGACACACAACTTTTCCCTTGGAGTTAGACCCCCAATTCATGTTCACTCATAAAACCCCCCTTTATGATGTTCTTGCTTAGGCCCTTGTCCTTATTGCATCACCCTCCCATTTTGTCATCTTTTCTCATTCACCGGCATCAAAAGTGTAGTCAGAGTCATGAGCACTAACAAAGCAGCTGATAAGGAAGGTTTCAATCCAAGTTCTTCAAGCACTGTGTTCACTCACTTGACTCTCAGATTGTTGATTTGTTTAATCACGTTGTTTGTTTTGGTTTCCCCTAGGTTTGATCCCAACACATCATCCATCCAATCCTTAAATTAGGGGTAAGCTTAGACCCAAATAACTACAAAACCAAACTACTAATCACGTTTCACTCTTAGGGCCATTATTGAGGAGGCTTGTCATCACTCTTCAAAAGTCTTTTGTTGTTTTGTGGACTTTTGGAAAACATTTGACATGGTCTTGAGAGGCCTTGTTTCAAAGGCTTTATGACATTAGCATTTCAGAGACATTCTTGGCTACCATAATGAGACTCTATGAGTTGGTTCTTGGTCACCTCTGTACAACCACAACCTTTTGGATTTCATCGAAAGCACCATTAAGGTTAAGTAGGGATGGCCTCTCTCACTGACTCTTTTTGGGATTTACATTGACAAGCTGTAGTCTTTCTTCAGAAACATATTTAGGATGGTGATGGTTGTCCTTTACACCACATGTTGATATCTCTGCTTCTCTCGTTGAGGATTCAATCCTCTTGGCCTCCTTTCTTAAGGGCCTATGTTGATAGTTCGATGGTTTGTCCAACTTCTATGATCTCTGATAGTTGACAATATACTTGGGTAAAACCAAGGTCATGATCTTTACCGTGTTGAAGTGTGATTTGGCTAATTACCATTTCTACTTTCGGGGGGAGAAGATTGAGATCACTACCACTTACACATATTTGAGGGTTCAATTCATGGAACCTTGTCTCAACGTGCGACATGCCCTCCAGCCCCGACTCAACACGGGATATGGCTCCCTCCCCCTTCTTGAGAGGCAGTGTTTCCATAACCATTTCTATGATATCTTGTCCAAGGTGCACTTCTTGGAAACAACGTTAGGATTATAGTGCTTTAGAGTTATGAGATTTGGAGACAGATTATGCTTCAAGCTAATTGGGCTAAGTCAGAGAGAGTGCAAAACCTACTTCTCAAGTGCATCATTCAACGCAAGCAAACTATTCCCCCAACCCATTGTTTAAGTGGAGTTTGGGGCCCAAGTTCTTTGCCTTGAGGTCATTTTCTGGCCGGTCTTGTTCCTTCATAGAGTTAGGATTTTGGGGACTTGGTCTTTGCATGGGATAGGTATCCCTACTTGGCACTTTGTTCCTTAAAGGCCATTGCCTTAGTAAGCCCCTCATGGAGTGCTTAATGTTGGTTTTCAGAGGTCTCTAGATTACTTCAATAAGCGGCCATCTCTCTAGACCATCATCCCCCTTTTAGGTACTCCCTAGACGTGGCAGTACTTGAAATGGGCTTTCAGAGAGGATGTTTATTTACAATATATCTAGGTCACCTAGATCACACCTCTGGAGGGTCTCAGGCCAAAGATGGCCTTCTATGCTGAGCACTTTCTCTAGTTGAGAGATGCATGCACTTAGCATCCCCATTGGTTAGTTTCGGGTGGGATCTTAGAGACTTTGGATTGAGACTGACCACCACCTCCCACAACTAAACAAAGTTTTCCAATTATGTCAACAAGAGCCAAAGTTAGAGGAGCTTCTCTTTTTTTGATGCCCCATTTACTATGAGATTAGAGGGAGATACTACTACCTATTTTGGGATTTGAGGAGCTCTCTGTCCGCCTATTTTCAGTATTCTGACTAGATATGTCTTGCCCTCTTCATGAGGGAGGTATTTAGGCATATATCTCATTGTTTACACGTCCTCTCCTAACTAGAGTCCTTAAGGTGGATCACCTCATTCTTCTTGGTTGTCTCTTCTGATCGGGGCAACAAGTGGAAAGTAGATATTCATGAGACTTTGGCTTCTAGATTGATGTGACCTCACGTTTCCTTTTGAGCACCCCATTGGAAGGGTCGATTGACCTCCTCGAGACCCATGAGGAGCTATTGTTCCAAGACATTGAGCGTGCGTCACCAGCCCAATAGATAGACTTCTTCTAGATGGCTCTAGAGTTTCCCCCTCCATCTAACTCTCCACTCTTCAGTGTCGCTCGAGTAGCAAGGCTTCTGTCAGGAGTTTCTTCCCCTCAACCTTGGATATCAGGAGAGTTGGGCTCCCTCGCTCTTCCACTCCCCTAAGATAATACATCCATACTCTCTCATTCTCGACCACTCCTCGAAGGATGTCAACTACTATTACATTGGCCCCTTCATAGTGTTGGTGACTTCGATGAGGAGTTTGTATTGTGGTCCACTCACATGTCCTCGACAACAAGCTTCTATAGGCCTTGACATTGTCTTCTTTCCTTTAGCACTAAGACTTTCTGTAGTAAAAATTCAAAGATACAAGAGAGAATCGACTATAAAACTTTAAAAATAAACCCTAAACACCAAAGATACCGAAGCATTCACCATGAACAACACCAAGAATATAGAGAGAATAACCCTTAAGGTAGGGTAACACCATCAAATACTCCTTATGGAAGGAATCACTCCACAAGCCTTGCTTGCTACAAGACAATACAATTCAATACATATCCAATACAATGATACTCATGTGTATTTATACTTTCTCATGAGTATTCTTTGGGGTCTTATGCCAACTACCCCTTATTATTCTATTCTTCCCTTTTAACTACATAGTGGGCATATTCTATTATTATGGCCACATTACATTCGTTATCCCCTTGGGTACCTCACTAGGTACCCCATATTATCCTCCCTAGGTACCGTTATTCCCCATTCCTAGGGATAACTAAGGAGATGATGTCTTGAGGCCCTCAAGTTGCAGACATGGAGTACTGAGAGGCAGATGAGAAGGCAAGGGCCCTTATCATACCACACATCACCATCCGATCGATGGTAGCTGCATCCACCACACCCAACTTGGCTCGGAGAGGACATCAAGTCTTACTTCATGAAGTAACAAGTCCGATGTCATGGTAAGTGTCATTTTAATATTTGGAGTATTTGAACATGTTACTAAGGATCCTTTCTTGATTTTGAAAACATTTGCTTGGAAATTATGCTTTTTTCCCTATTTCACCTTCGTGAGTGTCATGATTTCCTAGTGAGTGGCCACCCTCAAGGAAAGGGTTGCTATCGGGGGTCTCCTTGAAGGGTCATCGTAACATTCCTTCTCATACTTGCTACCTTCCATCACTTCTTCCCCTTCGTTTCCCCATCTTGTAGGTTTTCGAGCTTATTGACCCAAGAAGGGCATGTACCTCATTTCATGGGAAGAAGGGGCCACTGGGCTCGGAGGTGCCCTAGCAAAAACATTGTGCAATAAAAGCTCGCCCTGGGATCTCGAGAGCATTGAAACGCCTCTCAAAAAAGTGAGGGACCCATAAAATAAATAACTAATTAATTAATAACACTTTCCAAGGTATAGCGTTTGTGGGCTATGCATTTCCTTTTTAGTGCCCCTTATTGTCTTCAACTTGGAAAGGCATACGAACCAAGGTAGAGCATATGTGGGCTATGCATTTCCTTTTTAGTGCCCCTTATTGTCTTCAACTTAGTGACACATGCAAAATAAATGGCTAATAAGGGGCTTGGAAAAATATGCTTTAAAAACCAAAAAGAGGAAAACGATGTGGCTAGCCCTCAACAAAGGAACCCATAAATGAGACAATACAAGCCCTTGTATGTCATGAAACCTCATACCTAGGAGTCTAACCCCATCCACCTCACATTCACTACATGACTTAGAAAGGTTTCTCCTTGGGAACATCCTCTACTTGAGGAATTGGTTCACCCAATAGGGCATTATGACACCCCTCCCATATCTAAATTTGACAAATTGTACAAGGTCTTTGAGCATTTGTTTATTTTGAAAAGGGGGGATTTGATGCACATGTTCGGGTGGTTCTTTTATTAGATATAGCTTACTTAGCATGATATTGTGACTTGTGGACTCTTGGAGGGCGTACTTGTTTGTCTCTGCAGGTCCTTGACAGGTGAAAGTTTGAACATGGAGGCACAAGGTTCCTTGGACCTTCATTTAGGGCATGAAGCCCACAGGTTGGATGATGCGCCCCCTCTCCTTGGGACAACTTGGATGAGGGACGTTGCTTTTGGAGGCATTTGATTATCCATTAGAGGTGACTTGCTAGCCTTCATAGCCCAATGTTTTCCTTTGGAGGCCATACTCTTCTATTTTAGGGCATGACATCATCACTTGGAAGGCTAGGGTTTGACGGTGCAAGGTGTTTTGATGGTGACATGATTTGGATTGATCGAGAGAGAGACACTTGGCATGCATATGACACTTATTGGAAGGATATATAGCTTTTGGAGGCCCAACAATTTTCACCCTAGGACAAGACGTCTTTCCTAGTGGCCCAACATCACCCTTTAGGGCATGACGTCACCCTTAAAAGGGAATTTTCTTTTTTGTAAATTTGAATTTTAAAGTTGTAAAGGCAAAAGGAAGAAGTCGGCCTCCCTAATTTGTTATTGACTTTTTGAATTGTGGACAAATGAGTTTTAGGTGACCTCCTATAAAAAGAGGTCACCCCATTGCCATTTTGGATATAACTCACTTGAGAATTACATATCAACCCAAAGTTGGCCCCACCCATCTAGAAGTAGCTGCAAAAGATGTTGTTTGCTAAGATTATAGCACCCACTAGGCATTCTTCTTGGGTTGCAAATGAAATACCCCTGATCCCGCTGATCAAGATATTTGCTACTGATCTAATGTTCCGTCTCGCAGATCTGATACACTGGGGGTTTTTGGATGTGTTTCAGTTGTGTGTTTGAGATATTTATGGTTATTGCATGTGCATTGTTATGAACATAAATACATATAAATAAATGTTCATAACATAATAATTAATTAGTAAATAGTTAGTAATAGTAATTAGTAATAATGAAATGACATGTTCTCCAAAAGACATGTCTAGTGGTGAAAGGGCACCCCTGTGTGGGTATATAATCAAGCCCTCCTTCTCAAATTGTAAATCATTATCTTTTATCATATCTTTTATCAATTATTCATATTTTATATATTATTGCAATTACATATTTGGTTATCTGTTACATTGGTATCAGAGCTGATCGGTCCTCCCCCCCCCAAAAAAAAACCCCACACACCATATCACTCACACCCCGTTCCTTCCCATACCCCGTAAACCCATCCCAACCAAATTTCCGCTCCATTTAA
>JASDQU010309562.1:114605-130712 GCA_032191745.1 Picea mariana
GCAATAAAAAAAATGATTTGCTTGAAATTCCAGTCCTGGACAGATCTTAGTGTTTTTCTTTCAGTTTATTTCTTTTGTATTTATAAATTCACGGCCCTCTGCTCCTAACTGTGAAATTCCCCACTTAAATTTTGGGTTTTGGGGTTTCCTTATGCCCGATGTCGATGCACTCTCTTCTAGATTTAGCCCCCCTTTGGTTATTCTTTGGTCCATGTGACCCTGTCCTATGTGACCGTAGTCCTAATTCCTGTCGGGATTCGGGGTTTCATGACTTTCCCTGTCACAAACCTCTGTCCTCACAAACTCCTGATCCCCGATTTTTCGATGAGCTCCCTCTCTATGGGCTATCCCCTACTAGATATACCTTGGTCTATATGACCTGCCTCCGTGACCGCGGCTTTGTATCATCCTATCAGGATTCAAGGTTTTGGCGTTTGTGGTGTTAACGCACACATGTCCTTAGAATTCCCGATCCCTCGATCCCCGATGAGCTCCTAGTGCATTAGCCCTTTTAAGCTATGCTCGTGATCCACATGACCTCATCTTGTGACCACAGTCTTATCCCTTATCAGGATTTCATACCTCATGAAGCTGAAAGATGTAGGACTTACATCCTCAGGATCCCCGATCCTCCGATCTCCGATGCCACCTGTCGTTAACTCCCGGCAAGGTTGAACCTTCCGACACCTGTCCTCACTTAAATGCTATGGTTGTGGGACCCGTCGTGTTTCAAGATTTCGTGACTTCTCCAGTTGTAATTCCTTTGTATGCGGGAAACCCGAAATGTCGAATCCCCAAACTCTTTCAGATCCTCGAACATGTGTCCCTTGGATCAATGACTATGACAGTGTCGAGAATTCGCATATCACTGTTTCATAATGCAAGGGTTTTATGTCCATGAAATCCCCGATACGTCGATTCCCGATTTTCCGATGGGGCCAACCACGGATGGTTCTTGATGGTTGCCACCTGTCCCTCAGATGGATGACCCTGATTGTATCGAGAAATCACGAATCACGATTCCATTGTGCAAGAGTTTCACGACTCCGGAAACTTCGATATGTCGAACCCTGACTCTCCGGGATATCTCGCCACGCATCCTCGCCAATGGACGGTTCAAAACTCTCATCGAGATATCGCGGGTTGTGAATTCTCAATGCATAAACCGCTTGTCACCAGAATCCCCGATTCTCCGATGAACAAAACTCCGATGGCACCAGATCCTTTGCCACCTTTCCTTGTAGATGGACGGTCTTGATTGACTCTCGGGGTTTTGGGACTTACGATGTCCTGAATTCCTTATCCTCAGGAACTCCGATTTCCCAATCTATGACTTTCGTTCGATCCCTGACACCTATCCCGTGTGAATGGACCACTCAGATTAACTCTCAGGATTTCGAGACTTTTAAAGTCCCGGTTCTCATGACCTTGAGAACTCCGATTTCCCGATGACCAATATCCCGACTCTTGTGTGATCTCTGCCACATGTCCTCCTAGATGGACGGTCCAGACCCCGTCGGGATTTCTCCTCTGTTGTTCACAAAATCGTAACCTTCATGCAACTCTTGCATATCTGACGGCTCTCGGCGATCTGATCCAAGATCTGACGGCTCCCATAAATCCTCTTCGTGCACTCCTCCTCCAGAGGCTAATCTCTGCGCAACTCTTCTCGATCCAACGGCTTATGGGATTTCTATGAGAGATCCGACAGCTGTCGGTCTCCTTCTTCTGTAGGCTCATCCTGAGCTCCTGCTAGACGTAGACGCCTCAACGGTCCAGATCTTCCTTCCCCGCCCGATCTGACGGATCTTATCCTATCGGGAAATTGTGTATCGCGATTCCTTAATGCAATGGTTCTACACCCCTGAAATTCTCGATGGGTGAAATCCTGATGCCTTCCCAGAATGCTGACACGTGTCCCTACCGAGATCAATGGCTGGGATCCATTCTCTAGATTTTGAGAACCACAAGGTCTCGATTCCATGGATTAACAAAACCCGATGACTCTTCTGGGACTCCTCCTCCGTACACTAGGACTTAAACCCTGTGAAACTTCTCGAGATCTAACGGCTGACAGGATTTCGCCCGAGATCTGATGGCTCAGATCCATTCTCCCACATAATAGACAGCTCTCCTATGGGATAATGATCAGTTACATGAAACATTACGTGGTTTTAAAATTGCTCTCCTTGTCATGGTTAAAATCTACATGGGTCTATAGTTCCTGAGATTTTTCATTATTAACATCACCGAGGCTTAACATAGGCAAGTAGTTTACACTATTGTCGTGCACTACAAGTCTTCAAAATTTCCTTCGTCCGACTGCACATTGGCAGTTCCTCATTCAGGTAAGTTCGAGATGAAGTAGGCATTTTTAAGGTCCTGCAACTGTCCTTTTTGCATTTTATTCGGTATAATTCGTGTAGTTGTTAATTCTTACCAACTTCAAGCCTTAGACAGAAGTTTCCCTTCATAATTTCATTGATTTTGGGTGTCTATTTTACCCGAAACTTTCATTGACAAACATTTCTCAGAATAAAATTAAGTTATCATCTATGTTTTTCATGCTTAATAGCTTTATTCAGGCTTCTTTAAGGTTAGCCATTTTGTGGGAAGTGATCCTTCCAACTATTTGGTTTTCAGCCACTATTTTAAAGGCATTCCTTTGAATATTCACACTAAAACTGTAGTGACCATACATGATCCAGTTAAAGGGTATTGCCTACAGTGTTTACTTGTGATATATGAGATTATTTACTTGGATAAATTAGGGATACTACCTGAGTATATTTTTGGATACTGTATCAGTCATATCAAGTCAAACTGAACATGTTTTGTTTTGTAGTTTAAGCGCGGCTGGAGTTAACACTCGGGGTTTCGACCCTTAGGCCCAGATTTCGAACTAAGACGCTCTGATACCATATGTAACAACCTAAAATTTCTAAACATCATTAAGATTCATAAACATTTCATTTCATAAACTGAAACAATAACTTCTTATCATAATAGTGATTCCCATAACAACAACTTCAGTAATTTAGATTTATCATTAAATATTGAATTCATGACAGAAAGAAGTAAACACATAACTTAACAAAGTACCTGGTTCTGATGCTAATCCCTGTTGTCTCTATACCTTGCTGCTACCTTCTTGCTTCCTGCTCCTCAGATCAATCCTACCACAGACAGGAGAATAACTGCCCAAAACTACTGTCCTCCCTGCCAACTAGGAAACCTACCTAGCTCCAGGATATCTACAGATATCCTGTCCCTCCGTGCCCAAAACCTCCAACAACTCAGTGCCTCCCCTGATCAAAAATCCACAGTGCCAAAACGCTATGCTCAAAGCAAGTCCAAAAGTCCTTAGAAATCTCTACTCATAACAAATCGTAGTCCTCAGGATCCCTCCTCCATCGACTGCTCCCCCCTTCGTCAACCTCCTCTTTCCCCTTATTCCTCATTCACCGAATCCTACAATTACTCCTTAAACCACCCTCTGTCCTTTGTCCTCGTCATGAGTTAATGTTTTATATTCTCGGGATCCATGGCTATCCCTCTTTGCATATGCCACCATTTTTATATCATTTTTCATTGATCTTTTAATTTTATTTCACAGGTCATTAGATGTGATCTGCAGTTTGAATTATTACTCAGTTAACCATAAAGAATTTCTTTTAATTAATTGTATTTTATAATCTTTAAGCATGTATCCAATTAGGGTCGTTACAAGGAAGGGGCCCGAGCATCTAAATCCGTCAGACCCACTACCATGGGAGTTTTGGGTAAGGCCCATCAGATTCATGCAGCGGTGAATAACCGCCACGCAGAGCACCAGTCGACTGTGCTCAAGATGTCAGGTACTATCGTTGACTAGGCCCTTAGTGTTTTGATAGATCTGGTGCTATGGAGAGTTTCATTTTTGGGGTAGCGCTAAAAATGATTAGAGTAAAGGCAATCAAACAGGATGGGTTTAGCTTTGTAGAGATGGCTTTGGGAGCCAAACAGAAGGTTAGAGGAAAGGTTATGGGTTGTCCCATTAACCTGGAAGAGTTTGTCACTAGGGCCAACCTGTACGTCATGATCTTAGGATCTTATGATGTCGTGATCGATATGGACTGGTTAGAATTGCATGAGGTGATACTCAAATATAAGATGAAACAGTTGAGCTTGTCGATAATGAGGGACAAAAATGCATGATTTTAGGTCGGAACCAGGGAGTTTCCCTGAGTTTTATCTCTTCCTTGCATCTACAGAAGAGCATGTGCAAGGGATGTAAGTTTTATGTGATCCTTGCGTTAAACGAGAAGGGAGTAGCGGAAGGTCTAGAACACCTTCCTATGGTGAGAGAGTTTGTGGACATCTTCCTGGAGGAGTTACCTGGGATGTCGCTGGATAGGGAATTGGAATTCACCATAGACATGAAGCTGGGGACTGAATTGATAGCAAGAATGACTTATCGAATGTCGACCTCGGAGTTACAGGAGTTGAGAATGCAACTCAAGGAGTTGTTGGACCTGGGACTTATACGTCCAAGTGTGTCACCATGGGGTGCGCCTGTTATTTTCATACAAAATAAGGATGGGTCATGGAGACTCTGCATTGACTACCATCAATTGAACAAGGCAACGATCAAGAATCAGTATCTGTTGCCGAGGATTTATGATTTGTTTGATCAGATGAAGGGTGCTATGGTGTTTTCAAAGATCAATTTGCGATCAGGGTATCACCAGTTAGGGATCAAGGAGGATGATGTCCCTAAGACGGCCTTTAAGACGAGGTTTGGACATTACGAGTTTACAGTTTTACTATTTGGACTGACAAATGCCCCAGGGGTATTTATGAGTTTGATGAACGGGGTGTTTCGCGAGCTCTTGGACAAGCTCGTCCAAGTATTCATTGACAGTATTTTGATTTACTCTCGAATGACGGAGGAGCATGATGAGCACTTACGCTTGGTACTACATTTTTTGCAATAGCACAAATTGTTTGGGAAATTGTCCAAATCCTCGTTTTATCAATCAAGGATTCACTACTGAGGGCATGTCATCTCCGATGAAGGTATCATAATGGATCCAACAAATTTCGAGGCTATTATGGAATGGCCTGCATTGACAAATTTCAAGGAAGTGTGTAGCTTCCTGGATTTAGCAGGATACTATCGATGGTTCGTCGAGGGATTTTCGAAGATAGAAAATCTGATCACAAAATTGCAGAAGAAGAACAAGAAGTTTGTTTGGACCGAGAAATGCACGGAAGCATTTCGGAGGCTTAAAGAGTTGTTGAAAACAACACCGATACTAAAGGTCCCTGACATAGACACGGACTTCTTGGTATGCACTAACGAATCCAAGGAAGGCTTAGGTAGAGTCTTGATACAAGACGGTTGAGAGATCGCTTACATCTTGAGGAAACTGAGAAGGCATGAAGAGAACTATGTGACGCACAATTTGGAGTTTTTAGCCATTGTATATGCCTTGAAGGTTTGGAGACACTACCTTTTTGGACGAAAATTTGAACTAAAGATGGGCCACTGTGGACTACAACACATCTTTACGCAAAGCGACCTAAACACGTGACAACGATGTTGGTCAAAATTTCTTAGAGAGTACGACTTTGAGATTACTTACATAAAAGGAACAGTGAAYCGGGTGGCAGATGCATTGAGTCGGAGACCAYGCATATTTTCGGTGTTGCCTCTTCAGATGAATCTACGTGAAAAGATTCTAGCTTTACAGCGCGACGATGACTAGTACAAAGAGGTCRAAGATTTTATCGGACAAAACACAATGATGGTACCAAGATTTGAAGGATTTACATTTGAYGACGATGGATTATTAAGGTTTAAAAACTATATTTTTGTACCACCGAATGACGAGTTGAGGAGATTGATCCTAAACGAGGCTCACGGAGTAGTGTACATGGCCCACCCAAGAGTCACGAAGATGAGGGAGGACCTTAAACCCTTATTCTTCTAGAAAGGAATGAAGGCAGACATAGTCAACTATGTGGCAAGATGTCTAGAATGTTAGTAGGTAAAGGCTGAACATAGACATCGAAATGGGAGGTCATTTCAATGGATTTTATTGTTGGATTTCCAATGACGGCAAGGAGACATGACTTGATTTTCATGGTAGTTGACACTCTGATGAAGAGTGTTCATTTTATTCCTATGCGTATGACGTATGAAGCACCTGACATAGCTAGAGTTTTCATCAGTGAGATTGTGAGGTTGCATGGCGTACCTAAGAGGATTATATTTGATCGAGGATCGGTGTTTACTGGACGATTTTGGACTAGTTTCCAGGAGGCCTTGGAAACCCAACTTAACTTTAGTACTATGTATCACCCAAAGATGGATGCGCAAACCGAACAAATGAACCAGACCTTGGAAGACATGTTGCACATGTACATGATGGACCAACAAAAGCGTTGGGAAGAATTATTGCCACTGGTAGAATTCTCTTATAACATCAGTTACCAAAGCACCATTAAGATGGTTCCTTTTGAGTTCCTTTATGGGCGACCATGTCGGATGCCTCTGAGTTGGGATCGGCTTGAGGATAGGGTCTTGATGGGACCGGAAGCAATCCAATAACAAAAAATTGAAGATTAAATGAAAACTATAAGACAAAGGATCAAGGAAGCGGAGGATCGACATAATAGTTATGTCAATGCGCATCATGTCGATCGTAGTTACGATGTGGCAAACAAGCATTTTTGCGGCTGAAACCGCATAAGAGTTCGATCAAGTTTGGAAAAGGAGATAAAATATCTCCTAGGTTCGTGGGATCCTCCGATATTGTGTAAATGGGAGGCTCGTGGCCTAATGACTAGCCTTGCCTGATTCTTGAGGCGTATGCATGATGTCTTTCACGTCTCTGTTGAGACATTTTTATTAGTGATCCTACACATGTTTTGACTTGAGAACCTTGCAGGTGTCAGATGGGGGTGTGCTCATGGCTGAGTCGATTTGCATCCTGGATCATCACATTCAATAGCTACGGCATCGAACAATAAATGAGGTCAAGGTCCAATGGGACAACTATAGTCTGCACTCAGTGACCTCGGAGGATGCATATGATATGCACCAACAATTTCCATTTTTGTTGGATAGATAGACTTATGATACTGTGATACACATTATTTTGACACTTATATACTGTGAAACTTTGGGATGGAGTTTAGACTAAGAGGGGGTGTATGTAACATCCCGTTCCTGCGCGCATTGAGCGAAATTATTCTTTGAAGACACTTGCTTGAAAGTGATCCGAATTATTATAATATTGGGCATTTGATTATGATTATGAGGCGTTATGGATTGATGACATGTTATTTTGTTGTATTGACATAGACAAGTGCTATTGACTTGGTTTTCCTGAGTGTGCAGGATTTTGGACCTCGAGGATGCAGAGGCATCGATGAAACCCCTTGGACTTTGGATCGAGTCGGGGAGTGGACTATTGGGGGTTTGATTTTTGTATATATGACATTTGTGCATCTGATTAGATAATATGATTATGGATATTATTTCTGACATGATTCGTTGATGATGAAGGTTGATGATATCTTGCTGACAAAACTCACATGTGGAGTAGAGGGGTCACGCATGACTACTAGAGATGTTGAGGGAGAGGTGTGGACAACAACCCTGCCACAGCCTACTAGCACTCTCATCGTGGCTCTAACTGTAGGTTAACGATTACCTAGTTCAGGAAGGCCCACGATGTCGTGAGGGAAGACTGTGACAGTCGTTCATGATGATTATAAGGGGGGCGCAATAAATCAGGGGACTTATTCCTTAGAGGCCCTCAGTCTCCCACAAGATCACCTGATGGAGTATTGAATCTAGAGGATTTTGATGTCTACCAAGTCAGTCAAGAGGCGAGTGGCACCCTTGGAGCACGTAGTGCGTCCTGAAGGGCATGTAGCGTAAGAAAAATGGAAAGAGTTGAGTGTCACCCTTGGAGCACATAGTGTGTCCTGAAGGGAACATCGCACAAGAAAAATGGAAAGAGTGATGCAGGAGCATCGTAAGCAGCTAGGTAAGGGAGCATAAAGGCGGAAGACAGCTAGAAAAGCGCCAGCATGCATTTTGAAATATTTTGAAAGTTTAAATGAGCGTATATTAATGTAATAGCTAGGAGGCGTACTTGAATTTATGTCTAGATGTTGTAAAGAGATCTTGAGTGATTTTCTCTCATATGTCGGATGTAATAAACATTAAGTCTAATTAATGAAAGTAGGTAGCTTTGAGTTAATAGATTAGACAATTTTAGAAGCGTAGGAGGGAAAACAGATATAGACACCCTCGCCCTTGTATCATTGTATCATTAGCATAGAATAGAAGAAGAGATTTCATAAGCTGTTGAGTTGTAGAGAAGAACCCATGTACAAGAGCACTTGAGTTAATATATGAATCTTTGACTCAGATTTCATGGTGTTATGATGTTTATTGTTTACATTTGTTGAATGGTATGCTTACAGTTGTTTTATTTTCTCTGTTATGCATTTGTTTCGATGCTATGCTGTGTATTTGATTTCATGTTGAATGTATGAATTCTGAGAGAGGAGAAGAATGAGTTTCAATTATTTCTCTTCCTGAGAGAGTTCCTACAAGGAGTGCAGTGAAGCGTCTGCAAGGTGTGTGTTGACAAGGTTCTGAGTTTACCTCAGAAAGATCAAGAGGGATACTGTTATTCTCATACCAGTAGAAGTGCAGGTGAAGCACAGAGCCATGCAAGGTGTGCGCAAGCTAGTTGGGTCTTTATAAGTTATCAACTAAGGTTGAAGGGTGAAGGACTATTGTTGCAGAGAGTGCATAGAGTCGAGGAATCAAATAACCAGGAGTTATTTGAAAGATTGTCACAAGAAGTGCATGCAGGAGTCCTTTTGAGACTTGAGTTTGCAAGTGAAATCTCAGGAGGGTCAGCATCTTTGAAGTATTCAAAGGGATATGGGGAGCGAAATCATCATGCAAAAGTTAAGTTTAGAAGGGAGAACACCGATTTATCTCACAAAATTCATTGAGAAGTGAATCGAGCGGTCATAATTCTCCATGGAAAAATCGCAAAGTTGCAAGGACAGTAGGATCCAGAGGAGCTACAAGGTGGTTAGGAGATGGATGAACCCACCACTCTGGTGTTAAGAATCAACAAGGACCATTGATCGTGGTCATTTGAGTTGTTAGATCATTTTGGCATTTCGAGATTCGTAAGGTTGAAGTGCAGGCCAAAACCTCTGGTCACTCACATTCCCGAAACGCAAATAGGATTAGCAAGGGTGCAATCGAACGACGGGAAACACTTTCTAGAGAAGTACCGAAGACCTGAGAGTCATCGGATCTGCTAAAGGAGTGAGGAGGTTAATATGAGTTCCTTTTTCAACCATAAGCTCAGGATAGATAGGGGTCGTTGGATCTAGTCCAACGAGAGTCATCAGATTTCTAGCGAATTCTCATTTTAGGAATTCGGGGATCAGAGTGACAAATGATTTGGGATTGAGAGTTTCAAACTCCCAGTGCCCGAAAGCCCGAAGGAACATAGGCCATTGAATCGAGGGAGGTTTATAGTTGTTGATCCCGTTGGAGGTGCCATTTCGGATTTCAGGGTTTTGAAGTGGGAGAGGAATGGATGTCGGAGGTTCGTTCAAGTCTCGAAAGCTAAAACATTGTGTGGACAGGTGGCAAGGATCCACATTGGACACTTAGTATAGTGGAGAATACAAGTGGCATGTACTCGTGACACAAGGGAAGTCAACCTTCGTTGAACATTCCGGGTTTCGGAGGTTAGAGAGCCGGGAACCTTGCATCCGAATCCGCGAAGTCGCAAAGTCCGAAATTGTCTTTCGGGAAAAGTCTCGATCATAGTTGTTGGAGAGCCAGGCTTCGTTCAACACTTCGGGGTTCAACATTTCGGAATTTCTGAGGACAAGGAGTTGGGATCCTTTACATTGGATATCCCGAAGTCCTGAAACGCGACACAACTTTGGAGGAGAAAGCGGCCA
Source organism: Picea mariana (assembly GCA_032191745.1). Lineage (NCBI taxonomy): Eukaryota > Viridiplantae > Streptophyta > Pinopsida > Pinales > Pinaceae > Picea > Picea mariana. The sequence goes on from JASDQU010309562.1 coordinate 124,608, forward strand.
AGGATTTCATAATTTCGGGTTTCGGAGGGTTGAAGATCCAGAAACTCGACAACAGAATTTGCAAAGTCGCGAAACCCGAAATCCTCTTTCGCAAAAAGTCGCAAACACATTTGTGGTCAAGTGAGCAGAGTTAGTGCCTGGTGTTTTCTCATGCAGGCATAACTCATAAGGACCTGTGGAATACACCGTCATGTGTGTGAGGTATTCCCTGTGGGGGAATCAAAGAATCAATCAGACTCAGGGGAAGATTTAGAATGAACCTGTGCGGATCTTGGCCCAAGGTTCATAGGGTCTGCATCATTTTGTATCAAAGCATAGAAAAAATTCTTTTCTTTCTATAGCAGAGATAAGGGAGAAATCTTACAGCCATGCCATTGAGAAGAAGAGACAGGCAATTACCCGATCCAACAAGGGAAAGGGAAATGCGTGAACTACGTTCTAGCCTTGATGCTATGGAGACAACACAGAGGTGCACAGTTGACGTTGGGGATATCAGCGAAGTTGAAAGTGAAAATGAGGTTGAATACGAAGAAGCTGCAGCCGAAGATGCTATTGAAGAATGTCTATTGAAGGTTGTTGCGAGGATAGGTGCCAGAGAAAAAATGGACATTCCAGTGTATGAGGGGAACTTCTTCTTCAAAGAAATTCTAGACTAGATTAGAGCTCTAGACAAATATTTTGACTATGAGGATGTTGAGGAAGACAAGAAAGTCAAACATGCCATTACTAGACTTAAAGGGCATGCAACACTATGGTGGGATGAACTGCAGGTTGACAGACACTACAAAGGCAAGAAGAAAATCAAAATCTGGGATAGAATGGTTACAAAGATGAAAGCCAAATTTATACCCAAGGATTATCAAATCACTCTGTTTCGGAGGATGTAGAATTTGAGATAGAAGTTGGGTTCAGTAAAGGAATACACTGAAGAATTATACAGGATAAACATCAGAGTAGGTCATCGGGAAAACGATGATGAAAAGGTTTCTAGGTACATGAATGGTCTGCGATATGACATTCAATATGAGATGAGCATGATGACCCTTCGGAATGTGGAATATGCTTATCAGATGGCTCTAAAAGTTGAAGAGAAGTTGAGACGGAAGCAAGGTCAAAGAGGCTAAGGTAGAAATCAAGCCAGAGGCAAGACAATTGCCCAAGATAGAACTCAGAAATCTAAAGAAGAGGGGAAGAAACCTCAAACTCAACCTGAGAGAGGGGGAAGCTCACAAGGAAGGTAGTATGTTGATAGAAACACTTTTGCTCGAGCTAGAGGAAGAGGAAGAGACAGAGGTGGTGAAGTGAAATGCTTTGTCTGTGGAAAAATCAGACATGAATCCTATGAGTGTCCAGATAGGAAGAAAGATGGTGGTGAAACTCACATTGCCAAAGCTCAAGGGTGGAATTTTGAGGCAAAAGATGCTGAGGGCAGAAGATATTTAATGATGAGGAAAGTTCTCTTAACGTCGGAGAAGGAGGCAGAGAACCCAGCCCAAAGAAACAGTCTGTTTCGGACTGCTTGCAAAGCTAAGGATAGAGTATGCAAGGTCAGATAATCTCGTATCTATAGAGTATGCAAGGATAGATAATATCGTATCTACAAAGATGGTAGAGAAGCTGGAGCTGGAGACTGTTGTACATCCAAGCCCATACAGAGTTTCATGGCTACAAAAAGGACATCAGGTAAATGTCACTAAATAGTGTTTAGTTGAATTTAAAATAGGAGGATATGAGGATGAAATATTATGTGATGTCAGTCCCATGGATGTTTGTCATATATTGTTGGGTAGACCATGGAAATATGACAGGAATGTGATTCATGATGGGAGAAAGAACACATACACCCTGGAGAAAAATGGTAGGACTCACATATTGTTGTCGATTAAGGATAAAGAAGTGAAAATAGAGATGAGCAACACTATACTTCTCATGAGTGGGAAGGAAATTCTTAAAGAGGTTAAGAAGAAGGAAGACACACAATTTATTGTGGTCAGGAAGCCCAAAATTGTTTTGACCAGTACGAGAATGGATGATTTACTAGAAGGAATCCAGAAGTTGCTAGGAGAGTTTGCTGATATAGTAGTGGACGAACTACCTTGTTCATTGCCACCTATCAGGAGTATAAGACATCACATAGATCTTATACCTGGATCCATTTTACCAAACAAATCAGCATACAGATTGACGTCGTGGGAAAATGAAGAAGTTAAGAGACAGGTCCAGGACTTAATGGACAAAGGATTGATTCGAGAAAGCTTGATTCCATGCGTTGTTCCGACAGTGCTTAGCCCAAAGAAATATGGAGACTGGAGGATGTGTACAGAATCAAGGGAAATCAATAAGATTACCATCAGATACAAATTTCCATTGCCAAGGATGTACGACTTGATGGATTTCTTGAGTGGGGAATTTTTTTTTTCAAAGATTGATTTGAAACGGGGGTATCATCAGATTCAAATGAGAGAAGGTGATGAATGGAAGGCAACATTCAAGATGAATGAAGGTCTATATGAATGGATTTTCATGCCATTTGGCTTAACGAATGCGCCCAGTACTTTCATGAGATTGATGAATGAAGTCTTGAAGGATTTCATCGGGAAATTCGTCATTGTATATCTTGATGATATATTAATTTTCAGCAAGACAGAAGCAGAACACTTAAAGAATTTAGCTGCAGTAATGAGGAGATTACAACAAGAGAAATTGATGATTAATGTGAAGGAATCGTCATTTATGAGGACAAAACTCATTTATTTGGGTTTTGTTATCTCTGCAAATGAATTGAATATGGATCTAGAAAAAGGTAAATGCGATTAAGAATTGGCCATCATCGAAGAGCATATTTGAATTTCAAAGCTTCCATGGTTTGGATAGATTCTACAGGAAATTCATTCGAAATTTCAGTGGAATTAGTGCACCAATGATGGATATGGTGAAGAAAAGAAAAATCTTTTCACTGGACAGAGGAAGCAAAGAAGAGTTTCAATCTGCTGAAGAAGAGGATCACTGAACAACCAATTCTGGTTTTTCCAGATTTCAACAAGACATTCCAGGTTAGGTGTGACACGAGTGGATTTGCAATTGGAGCAGTTTTGAGCCAAGAGGATAGGTCGATCGCGTACTTCAATGAAAAAATGAATGAAGCGAAGGTTAAATAGTCCACATATGACAAAGAATTCTATGCGGTCATACAAGTGCTTAAGAAATGGCGACATTATTTGGTTCCCAAGGAGTTTATTTTGTACAGTGATAATCATGCTTTACAATTCGTGACTCAACAGGAGAAGTTGAACCAAAAACATGCTAAATGGGTTGAATACATGCAGAATTTTACTTTTGTGATTAAGCATATTTTTTGAACTACTAACAAAGTTCTTGATGCTTTGAGTAGGAAATGTTTGCTTATGCAGGAATTTAGAGTCAAGACTTTGGGTTTTGATAACCTCAAAGAAATCTATAGGGATGACCCATATTTTAAGGAAGCCTATGAGGCATATGAGAATCCAATTATCAGGGACAAAAGCCAATGGACTGAGTAAATGATCCAAGATGGATTATGATTCAGGGGCAGTCAATTATGTATTCCAAAATGCTCCATGAGGGAGAATCTGCTGAAGGAAAAACACAGTGGAGGATTAGTCAGACACTTCGGTCATGATAAGACATTCTCAAAATTGAATGACTCATATTTTTGGCCAGGGATGAGGACAGATGTTAAGAAGTTTGTGGACGGATGCAGAATTTGTCATCACACAAAAGGAAAAAGGAAGAACACAGGGTTATACCAACCATGTAAGAACCTAAACTTAATTAAGCCTAAAACAATTCATACAATTACACATAAAATTTCTTTCCATGCATAAGTAATTCATTAATCATCATATAAACAACATAAATTAATTTATGAACAACAATATAATAAATTACATCACAGAATATAGATACATTACATAACAAAATATAGATACCTCTGGCTGATGTTGTTATCCCAATATACAACTATCCTTTATGTTGCTTTGCCTAGCCTGCTGCTTTGACCAAACCCTGCCCAAACTGACTAACCACCCAGCCAACTAGGAGTATCTTGTCCGACTCCCTAGCTCTAGGATACCATGAGGAATCCTAGCCCCCGAGCCCAAACAACTCGGTGCCCCCTGCAATGGTTCACCAAAACTCCAAGACCAAACTCCCAAAACCATAAAATATCCAACAGCTAGCATACAGTCCTCTCCTCCCAATTTTTTCATAATCATCTCTCGTAGGACTCTTCCCCGTCATATCTCCCCCCATTCACCAACTCCCTATCCTCCATTAATTACCTTATCCTCCCCTTTATTACCTTATTCCATTCCTTTATTACCTTATCCTTCCACCCCATGCTTCATTTCCCCCTTGCATACGTAAAGTCTTATTATAATAATTTAAAGTTATTCAGTCATTTAATTCATTACCCAAATCTTTGAATGTGTTAATTAATTAATAAACATTTATTAAACAATAAATAAATAATATTATTAATAGTTAATCATTACTTAACTAATACACATTAAGACAGTTAATTATTTAATTAACTATACTTAATAAACCCTATGCAACTATCTAACCAAGGTTGTTACATACACCCACCCTTTAGGAAACTTCGTCCCGAAGTTAAGGTATTTCATGATACAAAGGAAAAGAAACATGGTTCACACATTCATAACAATTAACCGACATTATTAGTAAGTAAGCCAAGAAAACTCATACATACTAGTGTACATGTGCAAGCAATGCATGTGTAGCTAGTACATGCAAGTCTCGTGCATGTACTAAGAATCAATAACTATCACCCTTATAGTAATTTATGTATGCATCCAATCCAATCAACAAGACTATTCTTTTATAAAAGACAATAAACCAATCAAATGTTTGCGAAATATTTTAATTACAATTATCTAGTTCAACAATTTTATTTAGACAACTGTGGTTTAGTTACGTAATTATGAATATTCATATATACACATTTTTTTCTTTTTTTTTAGAAGGGAAAAACAATAAATTCCACCATAAGACAAATCTCCATACTTTCTCAACTATTTCTACTTATCCTTCCTCCCTGACTTACTTCCATCTTCATTCATATCCTTCCTCTGCTGGACTATCTTGGAGCGTCAACTATATTGACCTAACTCCAAATAGAACCTGTAAGTGGAAGTGTTACTATCTCGACCAAGCTTCCCCAGTAGAAAACTAACAGTCATCATCACACATCTAGGGGAGCGTGAGCTAACACTGTCCTCCCATGACTTCAGGTTTCAGAGGATACACGGTGGAAAATGCCTCCACCCCTCCTAATCATAACTAGGATCCACACCCTACAATGGAATATACAGTGGCACCGTGTTGCTGGGATTTTTGTCATCGTTTATTTGGTTTTGGGCAGTCTCATCACCTGAAATCCTGCACTAGTCCACATATCATAGAAATGCATCCAAACTAATATAATTTCACATACAAATATTCATACCATAATGTTTCTCGGCTAGTGTTCATGACATTCACTTTCATCATCATTATCCCTTGGCTATTTCATAGCCCATAACCTGCAGATTAGTCTGTAACACAAACTCATACATTTCTATGCATTATCATCATGTAATTGCATACAATCATCATTTCAATTTGGTATCCTTGTACCAACAAATTAACATCAAATTTTTCAAGTTAGGAATAGATCTCATAATATCTCATAGTTCAATTTCAACACCCATTCATAAAATTATCTTTTACCAAATAGATTGCATCATATCCAACATCATTCTAATAACATTTAAACCTTCATAGGATTCTCATTCACACAATATGTTGCATCATATACATCATCATCAATAACATTTAAACATTCATAAAATTTACATTCACATAGTAGAATGCATTATATCCATCATCATCAATAACATTTTAACATTCATAAAATTTACATTCTCACAATATATCGCATCATATCCATCATTATCCAAGTATATTTAGACATTCATAAAGGTTCATACGTCTTAAAAGTTTAAGTGTATCATTTAATAGTTTCACTGTAAATAGAAAATAAAAGTGTAGGCCTCAAGTAATCCT
>JASDQU010309562.1:141680-157569 GCA_032191745.1 Picea mariana
TGTTGAAAGTAAAAATATGGCTATGGCTACTAGAAGGACCAATCCTAACATCTATAGAGAGAACAATGCTCCTTCTTATAAAACACCTCAACCTACAAGGTTGACACCTCAACAATTGGAGGAAAGAAAAACAAAAGGTTTATGCTTTAATTGTGACAACAAGTACAATAAGGGACATAAGTGTGGTGAGAAGAAATTATTCTAGATAGATTGTGAAGAGGAAGGAGAACAAGAACAAGAACCATCTCAAGATAAAAACATAGAAGCAATTTCGTCTTAAGAGTTGACACCCACGATATCGTGTAATGCATTGGCTGGAATTAGCACTCCTCAAACACTCAATATTGAAGGATACATCAAAAATAAAAAGGTAATAGTCCTAATTGATTCTGGAAGTACTCATAATTTCATTCACTATAAATTAGCCAAAGATCTCAATTGCTTTGTATATCCGGCGCCAGAGTTTCAAGTAATGATTGCAGATGGAGGAACTATCAATTGCTCAGGAAAATGAAATAAGATCAATCTTACTATGGGGTAATATGTAATGAATAGTCCAATGATTGCTATACCCATGGGTGGTGTAGATGTTGTACTAGGAATCCAATGGCTACAATCATTAGGAACAGTGTCTTTTAGTTTTCAAGAACTTTTCATGAAATTTTCATTGGAAGGAAAAGAAATTGAGCTAAGAGGTATCACAGGGAAACCTGGTAAGGTGATAAGCTCTAACGGCATGACAAAATTATTGAAAAAGGGGCATCAAGGTGTTATTGCACAGCTATGCTCACTAGATGTTCAAACATATAAGACATATATTCCTCAAGATCTCCAAAGGATCATTGATAAGAATTCCTACGGTCCTTGCAACTTTGCGAGTTCTCCATGGAGAATTTTGACCGCTTGATTCACTTCTCAATGACTTCTGTGAGACGAATCGGTGTTCTCCCTTGTGAAATTAACTTCTGTGCAATGTTTTTTTTCCCTGTCTCTCTTTGAATACTTCAAAGGTACTGACCCTCCTGAGCTTTCACTTGCAAACTCAAGTCTCAAAAGGACTCCTCAACGCACTCCTTACAACAATCTTTCAAATAAATATTGGTTATTTGATTCCTCGACTCTGTGCACTCTCTGTAACAGTAGTCCTTCACCCTTCAACCTTAGTTGATAAGTTCTAAGGCCCCAACTAGCCCGTGCACACCTTGCACGGCTCTGTGATTCACCTGCACTTCTGCTGGTACGAGAAAAATGGTATCCCTCCTGAGCTTTCTGAGGTAAACTCAGAACCTTGTCAATGCACACCTTGCAGACGTTTCACTGCACTCCTTGCAGGAAATATCTCAGGAAGAGAAACAATTGAAACTCATTATTCTCCTCTCTCAGACATCATACATTCAACATGAAATCAAATACACAACATAGCATCGAAACAAATGCATAACATAGAGAATAAAACAACTATAAGCATACCCTTCAACAAATGTAAACAGTAAAAATCATAACACCATGAAATCTGAGTCAAAGCTTCATATATTAACTCAAGTGCTTATGTACATGGGTTATTCTCTACAACTCTCTTCTACATCTCAACAACTTATGAAATATCTTCTTTTGTTCTATGCTAATGATACAATGATACAAGGGTGAGGGTGTCTATATTCGTTTTCCCTCCTACATTTCTAAAACTGTCTAATCTATTAACTCAAAGCTACCTACTTTCATTAATCAGAATTAATGTCTATTACATCCAAAAGATGAGAGCAAATTGCTCAAGATCTATTTACAGCATCTGAACATAAATGCAAGTATGCCTCCTAGCTATTACATTAATATTCGCTCATTTAAACTTTCAAAATATTTCAAAATGCATGCTGGCACTTTCCCAGCTGTCTTTCGCCTTTATACTCGCTTACCTGGTTGCTTATGATGCTCCTGCATCATACTACCTTGCTTGAAAATTTTCATGAACTCCTGTTCATGAGCTCTTGTACGGTCTGTCCATGCATATGAATTTATGCTTCATCCTCCCAATTGGCATCTTCAAATGGATGTCCCTTCCATTTGACCAAGTATTCAAAATACTCTTTTCTCCTGGTCTTTTTGCTAACCCTCTTGTCAATTATACTTTCCATCTGTGGCTTTTCATCTATAGGAATTTGTTTGGTCCATTGAACCTTTTTATGTTCATCCTCTACTCCTACTTCTTCAACTTTGTAAGGGTACAAATCCGCAACATTAAATATCGGTGAGATTCCGATCCCATCAGGTAATTCAATCTCATATGCGTTTGCCCCAAATTTCTTCATGAATTTGCACGGTCCAATCTTTTTCATCTTCAACTTATTATATGTTCCCCTTGGGAACATATCTTTCCTCAGATGTGCAAGAATCATATCACCAACTTCAAATTTAATTTCTCACCTATGTTGATCTGCTCTGCACTTGTATTCTTGATTTGAACTCTGCAATCGCTCCTTAACTCAACTGTGAAGCTCCTTCATTGCTTCTGCAAAGTCCTCTACACTAGCACTCCTAACTTCATTTTGTTCCGAATCTTTCAATTCATAAACTCCCCTTGGCTGCATTCCATATACAATCTGGAATGGAATCTTCTCTGTTCTTCTGTTGATTGAATCATTGTAAGCAAACTCCACCTGTGGCAGAATGTGATCACACTAACTGTGGTGTTTAGTCACTAAGTTCCTCAACAAATATCACAAGCTCCTGTTTACGAATTCTGTCTGCCCATCTGTCTGAGGATGATACGCAGAGCTAAAACACAAGTTTGTCCCCATATTCTTCCATAAATTCCTCCAGAAATGTCCCACGAACTTGGTATCTCGATCAGAAACGATACTTTGTGTCATGGTATGAAATGTGCCATATGAGTTGCATCACTGGTTTTCTGGCATGGTATGAAATGTGCCATCTTGGAAAAACTGTCTACAACCACAAAGATTGACTCACATCCTCTTTGTGTCCTTGGCAGTCCCAATATGAAATCCATGCTCACTGCATCCCATGGCCTTTCAGGAATGGGTAACGGTTTGTAACAACCTTGGTTAGATAGTTGCATAGGGTTTATTAAGTATAGTTAATTAAATAATTAACTATCTTAATGTGTATTAGTTAAGTAATGATTAACTATTAATAATATTATTTATTTATTTATTTATTGTTTAATAAATGTCGATTAATTAATTAATTAATTATTTAACACATTCAAAGATTTGGGTAATGAATTATATGGTTGAATAACTTTAAATTATTATAATAAGACTTTACGTATGCAAGGCGAGAATGAAGCATGGGGTGGAAGGATAAGGTAATAAAGGAATGGGATAAGGTAATAAAGGGGAGGATAAGGTAATTAATGGAGGATAGGGAGTCGTTGAATGGGGGGAGATATGATGGGGAAGAGTCCTACCGGAAATGATTATGAAAAAATTGGGAGGAGAGGACTATATGCTGGCTGTTGGATATTTTCTGGTTTTGGGAGTTTGGTCTTGGAGTTTTGGTGAACCATTGTAGGGGGCACCGGGTTGTTGGGGGTTTTGGGCTTGGGGGCCAGGATTCCTCACGGTATCCTAGAGCTAGGGAGCCGGACAGGATTCTCCTAGCTAGCTGGGTGGTTAGTCGTTTTGGGCAGGGTTTGGTCAAAGCAATAGGCTGGGCAAAGCAGCAGAAAGGACAACCGGATATTGGGATAACAACATCAACCAGAGGTATCTATATTCTGTTATGTAATGTATCTATATTTTGTTATGTAATTTATTATATTGTTGTTCATAAATTAATCTATGTTGTTTATATGATGATTAATGAATTACTTATGCATGGAAATAAATTTTATGTGTAATTGTATGAATTTTTTTAGGCTTAATTAAGTTTAGGTTCATACACATGGTATCAGAGCTTCAGTTTGAAGCACCGGAGCCTTAAGGGCCTACCTACAACTGAATTTTCTTTCTTTAGAACCAACACCTGTTCACCTGTGAACCTGTAAAAAAACAAAAACCTGTAAGAAACCTCATAAAAGATAGATGAGATTTTCAAAAAAAAAGAATTGTTGCTTTTTATTTATTTATTTACAGACCTACTTACTTAATTTTTTCTATTTATTTACTTTTCTAAAATAAAATTAGTATTATAAAGTAAGTAAAAAAAAAAACAATATTTATAAAAAAAAAGAGCCATAGGATCTGGTGGTCGATGGGAATGGAACCCAGACCTTCAAAATAAGAAAAGTAAATAAGCATGCCCTAGTGTCAAGCATTCAAGCAAAATAACCCAACCAAGCACCTGCAAACAAATTTATTGTCAGTTCCTGCAACAGTAATGGATGCTAAAAGACTATTCAAGAGTCAAAACAACCCTCCAACTTTGCATCTCAAACTCACTTAAAAGAAAAAAAATAAATTATAAATACTGAGCTAGAATATGTCTAACGAAGGCATAGAGTACACAGCCTGTGCTGGATGCATATCCCATAGCGGGAAATTTCTTGGGCAAGGTGGGGACTTTAATCACCATGAACAGGATGGAAATCAACTCTATCGGGATCACAGATATCTAAGAGAATTAATTCCATGCCAACATGGCCATAACAAGTAGTATATTAAAATTTTTTGGGCTGAAAGCCCAATCTCCAAGTCATATCGACATCATCGCTATATTAGATAGTTTAGCTGGAAATGATCTCAAGTGCATTTTGTTGTAGTCTAGGATTTGTTTAGTATCCTCCTGAGTTCAATTAGTGAGCCTAGTGGTGATATATAGCCAGAGAGTAGGTTTTCAGTTCTATATTTGACCGTCTTCCAAGCTGGATTCAGACTAGAAATATTTCTAGCAACGAGATTAGCTTTCGAGATCTGCAGCAAGCGGTATCGTCGAAGTCTTCGAGTGATCGCAGAAAAAAATCAATAAACAATTCAAATTCATATCTTTGCCAACAGATAAATGTGTAATGTGCTTTATACTCTTGGGTAATAAAGTGGGTCAGAACCTCCTTCCGGAGGCCTCCAGGAAACCCCAACCAACACCACACGGTCTGATTCCATGTCATAATACTAATTTGAGCGTGAGACTAGAAACTGAAATCAAACGGATCGGAAGGGAAATGGTTCTCAGTTGGGATGTAGTCTAGAGCCTGACTGAAGCAAGGATGGTTTAGGGTGACTTGCAGCTGGATTGAATCCAAAAGAAACTGGTAGTTGGAAAAGTAGTGAAGAGCTAAGCATTGCAAGTATACAAGAGAAACAACAAGTTAGATGAGCATCCAAGACCAAGCACCAAGCCACGAAGATCCCATGGGTCAATTAAGATCTAAACTTCAATGTAAACCATACCATGGATATACTTCTCAAACATATTGATACAGGTGATAACAGTGGCCAAGAAGAAGTATTTAAATAGTAAGAATGCCCTCTCACCAGGAAATAAATAACTAACAGAAACCATATTTCTCATATTTTAAGCGGTCGAAACATTCAGATACTTTTAAATTAGAATAGAAAAGCATGAAATCTGCTCTTGGATTTACCGGCTTCTCATCTGCTACTGGTTCAGTTAAACCATCGTTTCATCTACTACCTGTTCTTGGTCCTTTGTAGAGAGGGAAAAACCATACAACTACCAAGTCACACACACACCGTCTAGCGCACCAGCAAACACGTCCACACAACCTGCAACCACAACACACAGTCAACACGTCAGTCACCAGAACTAAGCACAAGTGCCAATCTCATCTCTCTATGAGTCAAGTCACAAGTCAACACACACAGCTAAGCGAGTGCTCTACCATCTGAGCTACATCCCCTAACCTATTGAGTAGATAAACCAACGCTCGATCATTCAAGCTATCATGCTACATGGCACCGAAAGTCCTAAAGCAGTCGATCTTTCTGAGTTCTTTAAGCCAGGTGAGCGATTTCTGAAATAGTTGGTATCCCAAGCCTTGAGGATTGGTCCAAAACCAATGCGCCCACGACAAAAGTGCCCAGCGACCAAACGAGACCAAAGCCAAGTGATCAAGCGCCCAAGCGCAGAGATCCCGCCACTCTCCCAAGTCAAGAACCTGTCACATACACAACACAGTTTAGCCACACCTTCAACAAACAGATTAGAGCCTAGCGCCCATGGGAGGCTTTCATATTTCTCTACGCGTCAGAACGCACCAAATGCACACACAACACAAGTCTGTGAAAACACACCTCATTGCGGAATATACACAAAACAGGGTACTGAAATCTACTCTGATATACCGAGAAAGTGAGCAGAGTCTGTCAAGAGGGAGAGAGCAGAGTGGAGAGGCGACAGAGCGTAATTTGAATGTTTGTGTAGGGTTTGGGGAGGGAGAACCTAGGAGAGTACGTGTAGGGTTTTAGGGGATGAGAGCCCGGGGGAGAGGCACGTGGGCTTCATGCGTGCCTGATTTGATTTATTATTACTATTATTATTATTTATTTAATTATATTTTGATTATTTTATTATATATATATATGTATTTATTACTTAATTATTCCTTTAAATTATTATAAAGTTTAAATTTTAATTGTTTAAATAGTTAAAAATTTTAAATTGTTAAATTTAAATAGTTAAATTTTAATTGTTTAACTATTTAGTAATAAAACAATATATATGTATATGTATATATATATATATATATATATATATATATATATATATATTATTAAATGTTTCAAATTAAAACTAAGTAATGTGATTAATTGAAGTTAATTAATCATTGGAATTAAAATGATTAATTAATTAAATGAGTAATTAATGTTAATGTTAAATTATGTTTAAAAAATAAATAAAAAATCACACTAATTAGTTAAACTAAAAGTTTGAAGACTTAAACCATGACACGGGGAGGGGGCTTCTTGCGCGCTAAGAATGTAAGATAGAGAAATTGGTGAGTATAGTGCAAAGCTACCATAGCTACGAGGTGAGAGGAGTCAATAGTTTTCTTAGGCGAAGAAATCAAGCTTAAACGCTTTAGCCCTAACCTAGCCACCTCCCCTAAAGAGAGTAACATCTGTTTACAGACAAGTAAAGAAAAACTTACGCCTAACCCTGTTTTTTGGTTTAAGTTGCGCAAATTTGAAATGTCCTTGAACTCACCCTGACAACTTTGGTTGATGCAGGTTAAATCATACATGATGGTTAGGACTTGAGGGAATCGAGGCAGAGGAGCATCGTCGCAGGCACCGCCAACAATGTCAGTTCCGCCACCACCACCAGCGTTGCCACCACCATAACTGGAACTAGCTCTCATACTGCGCTCTTTGGAGGCCATAAATGAGACCTTAAAGGGGCGACAACCAGTAGGGATCAAAGTGGAACCCCCACCATCTGAAACGGGTACTCCAGAAGCATCAAGGGATTCAGGGGGAGGACCTCCACCTAAAGACATCACTAGAGAACTGCAGAAGATTAAACTTCTAGAGTTTGCCGAGGGGTCACTCCAGTGAATGCGCGTAAGCATGGTTGGAAGGCATGACAAGGTGTTTTGCCTTAAGGGACTATGCGTCCACCTCAAAGGCAAAGATAGCAATTTTTCAGTTAAGAGACAGCGCCTTGAACTGGTGGGGCAACCTGGAGAGGCAACTACACCTTACCCCAGACACCGTATCTTGGGAACTTTTTGAGGAGAGATCCCGAAGGAAATATCTGCTAGCTTACTATGAGGAACAACAGGTAGGAGGGTTTCATGCCTTAGTAAAAGGAAACAAAACTGTAGAGGAATATGAGATTAGGTTTATGGAATTGGTCAAGTATGTTTCATATATGGATAATGACCAACGACAAGCATAATGCTTTGTTTATGGGTTGAACCCTAAGATAAGGGCTATGGTGCGGATGTGGAAACTGTCTTCAGTAGCGGAAGCTGTGGAAAATGATCGTTATGCGGAGGAATACATGAATTTAATCATAGGTACGAGACCGACCTTTCCACATCATCTTGGATTCGTGGGGAAGGCCCCTAGGAAATTTCGCAGGGGAGGGGGCTCAAGGCCACCTCCATATGGTAACAGAGTCGCACCAAGGATAGTAACTGTAGGGATTTCAATGGCAGCGAGTGCAACATCTCATTCTTCACCAACAATGCAGGTAGATCCATGGCCATCTTAGGGAACGACTAGGAGGGGCATGGGTTTCAGGGGAAGGAACTCATTTGAGAGACAATTACATAATAGTGCGCAGGTTCAATCTCGTGTTACCTGTTGGGGATGTGGAGGACCCCATTACCAGCGTGACTACCCAGAGTTACAATCAAGATTTGTGCATAGAGAAGGAAAGGCCCTGATGGAAAGATAAAGTAGTGACCACCAGATTTATGCAGCGATTAATAATCACCAGGATGAACATCAATCCACGATGGTGGAGTCATCAGGTACGCTAAATCATATCAATGTTAATATTTTATTTGATTTTGGTGCTACAGATAGTTTCATTTCACCATCTGCATTAGAAAAGAGTGGGTTGGTAGCCTACGGGCACGATGACTTTAAACAAGACGAGATGGCTTCGGGGGAAAAACAAGTGGTAGGACCTAGCATTGATAATTGTATACTAGACCTGGGAGTGTGTACTACCAGGTTGAAGGTATACGTCACTGCTCTTAGGGCATACGAACTAATCATTGGAATGGATTGGTTAGAAGCTCATCGAGCTTTGGTAGATTGTTTTGCAAAAAGGATGCTCTATGTAAATGACGAAGGAAGGCCAGTGGAGATCCAGGGTGTACGAAGAAAGGTGTCACTACGTTTTATCTCAACTATGAAGGTTAAGTGATGCTTAAGGTAAGGGTGTCGACTATATGTAGTGGACGCAGTGAATGAAGGGAAGGGACCCTCATTGGATTAGTACCCAGTATTGTCATAATTTAAGGATTTTTTTCTAAATAAGTTACCAGGGTTACCTCCTGAGAGGGAGCTTGATTTTACTATTGAGCTAAAACCTGGTGCAGAACCAATTTCCAAGACTCTGTATCGTATGACAGCGCAAGAAATTTGTGAATTGCAAATGCAGTTGAAAGAGTTACTGAACTTAGGGCTAATAAGGCCAAGTGTCTCACCTTGGGGTGCACCAATAATTTTTGTAAAGAAGAAGGATGGATCCTTACGAATGTGTATAGATTACAGGGACTTGAACCGTGCTACAGTGAAAAATAGGTACCCGATGCCGTGAATAGATGACCTCTTCGATAAGATGAAAGGAGTAGTGGTATTCTCAAAGATTGATTTGCGATCAAGGTATCATCAGTTAAGGATTAAGGAAGGAGATATCCCAAAAACTACCTTTCGAATTATGTTTGGGCATTACGAGTTTGTCATAGTGCCTTTTGGATTGACCAATGCGCCAATAGTATTCATGAGCCTTATGAACAACATATTCCGGAAGTACTTAGACCATTTTGTACAAGTATTTCTAGATGACATCCTCATCTATTCCAAAAACGAAAGAGAACACGAGGAACACTTACGAGTGGTGTTGTCCTGCCTTAGAGAGAACAAATTGTATGGGAAGTTGTCAAAGTGTTCCTTGTTTCAGAAAGAAATCCACTATTTAGGTCATATCATTTTCGGTGAAGGAATCTCTTTTGACCCAGAAAAGGTAAAGGCCATTATGGAGTGGCCAGTGCCTAAAAATTCTCATGAGATGAGAAGCTTCATGGGGCTAGCAAGTTATTATCGGAGATTTGTGGAAGGATTCTCAAAAATAGCAAAACCCATCACCACTTTGCAGTGTAAGGGTGTTAGGTATGAATGGACAGAAGAATGTGATAGTGAATTGATTGAGCTTAAGAGGTTACTAACTAGTGCTCCAATTCTACGAGTGTCGTATGTGGAAAAGGACTTCACAGTCTGTACGGACACCTGGAAGCAAGGGTTGGGGGATATGCTAATGCAGGATGGAGGAGTGATAGCTTATGCGTCAAGGAAGTTGAAGAAACACGAAGAGCTATACACGACTCATGATTTAGAGTTGGCAACTATAATTCTAGCTCTGAAACTTTGGAGGCACTATCTTGTGGGGCGAAACTTTGAGCTCAAAGTAGACCATCAAAGTTTAAAAAATCTCTTCACTCAAAGGGATCTGAATGCCAGGCAAAGGTGATGGAGTGAGTTTATGAGTGAGTATGATTTTTGTATTTCATACATCAAGGGAAACAAAAATGTGGTTGTAGATGCCTTGAGTAGGACACCATGTGTCTTCTCCTTGGTACCCTTAAAGGTCATTCTGAGGGAACATGTGTTGACACAACTGCAATGAGACAGTTGTGATTTAGAGGTTACTTCAAACCTCCAAAGTGGGAGGAAATTAGATCCAAAGTATGAAGGATATAGTCTGGAAGTAGACGGACTGTTAAGATATCGGGGAAGGATGTACATCCCTGAAAGTGGGGATATTCGAAGCACCATACTGAAGGAAGCCCATAGAGAACTTTATTATGCGCATCCGGGTGTGAAGAAGATGTACGCAGACATGAGGAAGCTCTTCTTCTAAGTAGGCATGAAGCGCGATGTAGTCCAATTTGTCGCCAAGTGCCTAGAGTTTCAACAAGTGAAATCCATCCACCATCACCCGGTAGGCCTCCTACAACCACATGATGTTCCTATGCCCAAATGGGAAGTCATTTCTATGGATTTTGTTGTGGGGTTTTGATCCAGGTGGATATCAGTGGCCACCCACCTTTTCCAAATGGCTCAAAACGACTTTCTGGCAATTTTGGCAATTTACTATTTTTAGCAGGTTTTAACTTCCGGGGCCATTTTGAGGGTCCAAATGAAGGTTTTTCGAGATCGAGGTACTCAATGATAGCCGAAGGCATAATTGAGCCACTAAAATGAATCTCCTCGACGATACCTTTGCATACGATCTCCGTTTTAGGTGTGTGATAGCTCGTTGGAAAGGTATCGTCGAGGAGATTCATTTTGGGGGCTCAATTATGCCTTAGACTATCATTGAAAACCTATATCTCGAAAAACCTTCATTTGGACCCTTAAAATGGCCCCAAAAGTTAAAACCTGCTAAAAATAGTAAATTGCCAAAATTGCCAAAAAGTCATTTTGAGCCATTTGGAAAAGGTGGGTGGCCACCGATATCCATCTGGATCAATGCTCCCTCCTTAGGAAGAAATGGTCTCCATTGCGTTGAGTTCTCAGGGGAGAGATAAAAGCACTTGTTGAATCTGCATCTTGGTGAGCCGCTTGTCTTGCTGGAGATGTCGCGATGCTTAGTTTGTGGAAATCTATCACGAACCTGTTGCGGTTGAGGCTGCTCAACAAGTTGAGATACATGAGAGGACGATGTGAAAAAGGAATCTTTTCACTTTGCTACAGCCTTGTCTACCTGCTTCTATTGGATAGAAGGTGATTGGGGCAAGGCTGTAGTGGTTGCAGTGTCCTTTTGTTCTCCTTTTGAACAGATTGTGAAGAAGATGAATTTTGCAGTATGGGATACTACCTTGTGGCACTTTTTAGATGGAACAGTATTCGGAACTACCTCTGGTATTCTGTAGAGATGACCCCCCAAAGTAACAATGACACTACGGGGCTGAGACTCATAAATAGCATGGCGTCTCCACATATATGGTTGGCCCAAGAGAACATCGCAGACATCCAATGGGGCGACATCACATAATACCTCATCCTTGAAGGGTTGGATGCCATATGACAATCGACACTGTTGGTTGATCTGATAATAGAAGGCTGACTTGTTATGCTATGCAAGCACCCTCTACTTCAATAAATTAAACCTTACAGGACCTTGCTTCATGTGTTAAAATATGCAAGATGTTTTATGTGTTAAGTTCTTGGTTCTTCTTGTCAATGTTCATGTGTGAGGAAATGTCCTTTTAAAAGATTAAATATGTGCTATAAACCAATACACAACAATATAAAGTGCAGCAAATAACACAATAAACTCACAACAATACGAAGATGATAAAGGAGTTCACCCCTCTCTGGGCTACATCTCCTTGAGCCTCCTTCAATGGACTTGGCTCTTTGGGATTAGTTTGTCAAATGTTCTTTTACAAGCTGCTTCTCAACTCCAATGGATTTACAGACTATACCATTGGGTTCAAAATGCACAAAAACCCCAAAAATGACTATTAGAACTCTGAAAATGGATCTTGTCTCATCCAGTAATGACCTCTTCTACATGTGGCCTCCAAGCTTCTCTGAGATTCAATGTGGCAAAAACACCTATAAAAGTCCTCCAATGGATTTGAAACCTATCCCAATGTGTTCAGAGCACAATAATTAGTGAAAAATGACTATTGAGTCTCAGAAAATAGATATGTGCTCATCTGAGCAATGCCTCAAACAATGAGGGCTTCAAGCTTCCTAGAGCTTCCTCAAGCTTAAATGGTTAAAAAAATTCATTATAAGTCTTCAAATGCCTATGAAAACTGTGCCAATGGACTCAGAATGTCCAGAAACCCCTAGCTGGGCTTTTTCGGCACCTCATTTGGCCAAAAACTCCAAAAGTTAGGCCTCCTGCCATTTTTCCCTCCTTCAAGCTCTGTTACCGGTTCACCATTTCGCACCTGTGAGTGAAAATGAACCTAGCTCTGAGCGTTTCTCATGCCTAAACTCAGCACATGCGCGCCTTCCACAAAATGCACCAATTTGTCGAACAGTTAACGGAATCAAAGCCCCCAAAGACGGAGGTGTTGGGCGCATGGGGGACCATATGGCCACGTCCCAGCGCTAAAATAGGCTAATCGTTCTTTGGTTAATTCTGGGCTCGACAAGTGGTGGGCGCGTGGTTTTAAAACCCAACAAAAAATACCGCGCGCAATCAAACCGGTGCTCATATGTGCAATGCATAGAATCGAGGTCTAACTCTGTTTGTAAAACACAAAACTCCCCGCACGCACAAACATTTGAATATGGTCATATTAAATATAATATAACCATAGGCTATATATATTGTAAAAACCCCGCGCATTCCAATATATTGGAACCTACAATCCCACGCGCGTTTTAAATGGTGGCTAAATGGATTAACACATAGTTTAACATGCAATATAACTGCAGGCTGCCATTTGAAAACCACATAAAAAATTCCGCGCGCCTTTTAAACCAAACGTATGGTCATATGTAAAATCGCATGGAACCAGGGTCCGTTGGGAATACCTCCTGCGCTCCATTTACACGGCATGGTCACATGTTGCACGCATACAACCGTGGCTTTGATTAAAGTTTAAACCTTCGCGCGTGTTATAACCCGTGCCAACCACAATATAACTCCCGCGATAGAATTTAGCATATTCATATGGTAAAACAAATAGGACCACGGGTCAGGGCTTAGCCCCGGCCCAACCCCCCTTTCAATTTAAATAATCAACCAAAGTTAAATAATTATAAAAACATATGGTTACTAAAACCAAACGTTTGGCACGTTGGCGGGTTGACCTTTGTTAAATATTTGGAATGGAGAGGGAGGTCTGGGGGTCAAACCTCGCGACCTCCATATCCTTTTAATTAAACCAAATATTAAACCAACAACCAGTAAATGGGTGCCACGTGGCAGCCCTTCATTGGGCCATGCGGCACCTTTCCATTCGCCTAAAAATATGCCATGTGTCAGCATATTACTCGTCCACAGTCAACCAATCCTCGATTGCCACATCACCTGCCACATCGACTACCACGTCGATTGTACGGTCGCCAGGTCAGTTGTACGGCCTCTGTCCAGTCATCCTGTACGGACTGCCCAATCAGCATCAAATTTTTGCCTGTTTGGCTTGGCGAACAGATCGCGATATCTTCTCCATACGGACACCGTTTGCGAAAGTAAATATACCGCCGGAATCAGGAAGACAAGATGGACGCAATGGAACCATTTTCGTTGCATTCCGAGCACTTTGAAAATTGAGCAAATTTTTTACCCCTGGTCCAGATTTTGATCACACCTTCCCACTGAAAGGATTTTGGACCCACAAAATCTTATGATTATCGATCTGAGATTCAATACTCTTCTTCTTTCAAGTTATATCAACTGATTCTACTTGAAAAGACTTTTCGACAATCACCTGGGTACTTTGACATGCCGTGCACTGCAACTGCCTATGTCCCTCAACCACTGCTCTCTGGCTGTTGCTGACCCACTGTTCTCTCTGTGCTTGGAAGTCTTCCAACCTTCCCACTGAGAATCAAGTCCCTCTTATGAACTCTTTGGCGTCAACACAATCTGCTCTCCAATGGCTGCAAAACTTTCCTGCGACATCTTGTCACAAGCCAAGAAAACCATCAATCTTGAAAATAAATTGATACAAGACTGAAAATAAGGACAACAAAGTCTTTTTTCTCTTCAAGCAAACTGTCGCATCTTGTGCTTCCTCAAAGAACATGGTGTTTTCCTCCATCTCAATGTACTCAAAATTGACTTACAAGCCATTCAACACAATCGACTAAACACAAGTCGGAAAACATGAACGACACAACATAGTAGTCAAGATAATATCGACACAAGTCGAGACTCATGTAAAACATATCAACCTTCCAAAATGACAAGTCGACCAACATAATAAACAATCATGTTACAATCATGAGTCATTCATGATGAACAATCATCAAGTTCATTGTTTATGCACTCACAAAACCATATGCATGTGCATAGCTCTTCAACTCTCCTTCTTGTAAAAACATAGGTACTCAAACCCAAAACATGTGGGTACTAAAGAGATGAATATGAAAAATGTATATGGCTGTAAAAAAATGGACAGCATACCCCTCTTTTACATTTTCTTGATGAGGTGGTATAACACAAGTATGCATTCAAAAATAAATTCCTACACATGCAAACTTGCATCTTGCAATTTATGATAACTGCTGCAACTTGTCAAACTTCAACAAAATGAAAAGATAAGGCTGAAATGTTCATCTAATGCAGAAAAAATGCAAGCCTTACTTACTCAAGAAATCTAACCATTTCTTACCAAGCCAACTCAATGGTGAATTCTTCTGTTGAAATTCGTCTTCTTGTGAATCATCTTGACTCACATCAATGATGGAATCTCCTCTTCTATTATTGTCAATCTTTTTATCCAACCACTTCTTGTGCTGTGGATGAGAGGTTGGATGCAATGTCCAACATTGGTCAATGAGATGACCCCTCTTATGACAATGAGTGCAAATCTTTTGCATGTTCTTTTCATGTTGCCTTTGCTTGGAAAGTTTCCTGAAAGTGGACATTCTTTTCCAACATTTTGAAACATGATGGTTATATAAACCACAATATGTACATGGACTTTTTCTTCCATTTTTACATGCAGATTTATCATGCTTAACATAATCAAAAGCAACGGAATTATAGGCAGATTTATACCTTGAACATTCACCTTTATCGCCCCTTTGAGGAGGTGAATTCGAAGAGTTACAAGCTCTCTTTTGAAGACTAACAAATCTGTTCTCGTCCTCATGGTTGTCACAACTCTTTTGTTTCACACATTTGCATTCATATTGAACACAAGTTTTGCATGCTGAAGAGTTTGAACTTTCAACAAAAGTTCTTGAACTTTCACCTTGAAAACCTTCTTGAGGAGGTGAACATGAAACAAAAATTGTTCTTGAAACTTTTTCATTTGTTTCCTCAACTTTGGAATTTTCTCCATCAATTCGTTCATAACCAAGACCACAATATTTAGGTCTATCTTCAACAACAATAGGCTCAACGATGCCTTGTGCATGCTTTCCTAACCCTTTACCTTCATAGCCCATTTTTAACAACAACTTGGACCCTATTCCTTTTGTGTGATTTGCAAAAACACCAAAGCATTCTTCTTGAGAGGAATTTGAAGACAAACTAACATTACATACCTCATGGTCATGCATGTACTTGGTAAGGGTTTCTTTTGCTTCATGGAGTT
>JASDQU010309562.1:160136-172219 GCA_032191745.1 Picea mariana
TATTACTTATAATAATAATAATAAAGTTTATGTATTTATTACTTAATTATTCCTTTAAATTATTATAAAGTTTAAATTTTAATTGTTTAAATAGTTAAATTTTAATTGTTTAACTATTTAGTAATAAATAAATAAAAAAAAAATATATATATATATATATATATATATATATATATTATTAAATGTTTCAAATTAAAACTAAGTAATGTGATTAATTGAAGGTAATTAATCATTGGAATTAAAATGATTAATTAATTAAATGAGTAATTAATGTTAATATTAAATTATGTTTAAAAAACAAATAAAAAATCACACTAATTAGTTAAACTAAAAGTTTGAAGACTTAAACCATGACACGGGGAGGGGGCTTCTTGCATGCTAAGAATGTAAGATAGAGAAATTGGCGAGTATAGCACAAAGTTACCGTAGCTACGAGGTTAGAGGAGTCAATAGTTTTCTTAGGTGAAGAAATGAAGATTAGATGCTTTAGCCCTAACCTAGCCACCTCCCCTAAATAGAGTAACATCTGTTTACAGACAAGTAAAGAAAAACTTATGCCTAACCCTGTTTTCTAGTTTAAGTTGCACAAATTTGAAATGTCCTTGAACTCACCCTGACAACTTTGGTTGATGCAGGTTAAATCATACATGATGGTTAGGACTCGAGCGAATCGAGGTAGAGGAGCATCGTCGCAGGCACCGCCAACAATGCCAGCGCCGCCACCACCGCCAGCGTTGCCACCACCATCGCTGGAACTAGCTCTCATAGTGCGCTCTTTGGAGGCCATAAATGAGACATTAAAGGGGAGACAACCAGTAGGGATCAAAGTGGAACCCCCACCATCTGGAACGGGTAATCCAGAAGCATCAAGGGATTCAGGGGGAGGACCTCCACCTGAAGACATCAATAGAGAACTGCAGAAGATTAAACTTCCAGAGTTTGTTGGGGGTCGTGCTAGTGAACGCGTTGAAGCATGGTTGGAAGGTATGAAAAGGTGTTTTGCCTTAAGGGACTACACATCCACCTCAAAGGAAAAGATAGCAATTTTTCAGTTAAGAGACAACGCCTTGAATTAGTGGGGCAACCTGGAGAGGCAACTGCACCTTACCCTAGACACCGTATCTTGGGAACTTTTCGAGGAGAGGTTCCGAAGGAAATATCTGCCAGCTTACTGTGAGGAACAACAGGTAGGAGTGTTTCATGCCTTAGTACAAGGAAACAAAACCGTAGAGGAATATGAGATTAGGTTTATGGAATTGGTCAAGTATGTTTCATATATGGATAATGACCAACGACAAGCATAACGCTTTGTCTATGGGTTGAACCCTACGATAAGGGCTATGTTGCGGATGTGGAAACTGTCTTCAGTAGCGGAAGCTGTGGAAAATGATCATTATGTGGAGGAATACATGAATTTAATCGGAGGTACGAGACCGACCTTTCCACATCATCCTGGATTCGTGAGGAAGGCCCCTAGGAAATTTCCCAGGGGAGGGGGCTCAAGGCCACCTCTATATGGTAAAAGAGTCGCACCAAGGACAGTAACTGAAGGGATTTCAATGGAAGTGAGTGCAACATCTCATTCTTCACCAACAATGCAGGCAGATCCATGGCCATCTTAGGGAACAACTAGCAGGGGCAGGGGTTTCAGGGGAAGGAACTCATTTCAGAGACAGTTACAAAATAGTGCGCAGGTTCAATCTCGTGTTACCTGTTGGGGATGTGGAGGACCCCATTACCAGCGTGACTGCCCAGAGTTACAATCAAGATTTTTTCATAGAGAAGGAAAGGCCCTGATGGAAAGAGCAAGTAGCGACCACCAAATTTATGCAGCGATTAATAATCGCCAGGCCGAACATCAATCCACGGTGGTGGAGTCATCAGGTACGCTAAATCATATCAATGTTAAGATTTTATTTGATTTTGGTGCTACAGATAGTTTCATTTCACCATCTGCATTAGAAAAGAGTGGGTTGGTAGCCTACGGGCACGATGACTTTAAACAAGTCAAGATGGCTTCGGGGGAAAAACAAGTGGTAGGACCTAGCATTGATAATTGTATACTAGACCTAGGAGTGTGTACTACCAGGCTGAAGGTATACGTCACTGCTCTCAGGGCATACGAATTAATCATTGGAATGGATTGGTCAGAATCTCATCGAGATTTGGTAGATTGTTTTGCAAAAAGGGTGCTCTGTGTAGATGACGAAGGAAGACCGGTGGAGATCCAGGGTGTACGAAGAAAGGTGTCACTACGTTTTATCTCAACTATGAAGGTTAAGCGATGCTTAAGGAAAGGGTATCTACTATATGTAGTGGAAGCAGTGAATGAAGGGAAGGGACCCTCATTGGATCAGTACCCGGTATTGTCATAATTTAAGGATGTTTTTCTGAATGAGTTACCAGGGTTACCTCCTAAGAGGGAGCTTGATTTTACTATTGAGCTCAAACCTGGTGTAGAACCAATTTCCAAGACTCTGTATCACAAATATCTAAGAGCATTAATACCATGCCAACATGGCCATAACAAGAAGTATATTAAAATTTGTTGGGCTGAAAGACCAATCTCCAAGTCATATCGACATCGCCGCTATATTAGATAGTTCAGCTAGAAATGATCTCAAGTGCATTTCGTTGTAGTCTAGGATTTGTTTAGTATCCTCCTGAGTTCAATTGGTGAGCCTAGCATCGATGTATAGCCAGAGAGTAGGTTTTCAGTTCTATATTTGACCATCTGCCAAGCTGGATTCAGACCAGAAATCTTTCTAGCAACGAGATTATCTTTCGAGATCTGCAACAAGAAGTATCGTCGAAGTCTTCAAGTGATCGCGGAACAAAAGCAACAAACAATTCAAATTCATATCTTTGCCAACAGATAAATGTGTAATGTGCTTTATACTCTTGGGTAATAAAGTGGATCAGAAACTCCTTCTGGAGGCCTCCAGGAAACCCCAGCCAACACCACACAGTCTAATTCCATGTCATAATACTAATTTGAGCGTGAGACTAGAAACTGAAACCAAACAGATCAGAAGGGAAACGATTCTTAGTCGGGATGTAGTCTAGAGCCTGACTGAAGCAAGGATGGTTTAGGGTGACTTGCAACCCGATTGAATCCAAAAGAAACTGGTAGTTGGAAAAGTGGTGAAGAGCTAAGCATTGCAAGTATACAAGAGAAACAACAAGTTAGCTGAGCATCCAAGACCAAGCACCAAGCCACGAAGATCCCATGGGTCAATTAAGATCTAAACTTCAATGTAAACCATACCATGGATATACTTCTCAAACATCTTGATAAAGGTGATAACAATGGTCAAGAAGAAGTATTTAAATAGCAAGAATTCCCTCTCACCAGGAAATAAATAACTAACAGAAACCATATTTCTCAGATTTTAAGCGGTCGAAACATTCAGATACTTTTAAGTTAGAATAGAAAAGCATGAAATTTGCTCTTGGATTTACCGGCTCCTCATCTACTACCGGTTCAGTTAATCCATTGTTTCATCTACTACCAGTTCTTGGTCCTTTGTAGAGAGGGAAAAACCATACAGCTACCAAGTCACACACACACACCATCTAGCACACCAGCAAACACGTCCACACAACCTGCAACCACAACACACAGTCGACACGTAAGTCACCAGAACTAAGCGCAAATGCCAAGATCATCTCTCTATGAGTCAAGTCACAAGTCAACACACACAGCTAAGCGATTGATCTACCATCTGAGCTACATCCCCTAACCTATTGAGTAGATAAACCAACGCTCGATCATTCAAGCTATCATGCTACATGGCACCGGAAGTCCTGAAGCGATAGATCTTTCTGAGTTCTTTAAGCCAGGTGAGCGATTTCTGAAATAGTTGGTATCCCAAGCCTTTAGGATTGGTCCAAAACCAACGCGCCCACGACAAAAGTGCCCAACAACCAAACGAGACCAAATCCAAGTGATCAAGCGCCCAAGCGCAAAGATCCCGCCACTCTCCCAAGTCAAGAAGCTGTCACATACACAACACGGTTTAGCCACACCTTCAACAAACATATTAGAGCCTAGCACCCATGGGAGGCTTTCATATTTCTCTATGCGTCCAAACGCACCGAATGCACACACCTCATTGCGGAATATACACAAAACAGGGTACTAAAATCTACTCTGATATACCGAGAAAGCGAGCCGAGCCTGCCGAGAGGGAGAGAGCAGAGTGGAGAGGCGACAAAGCGTAAGTTGAATGTTTGTGTAGGGTTTGGGGAGGGAGAGCCTAGGAGAGTATGTGTAGGGTTTTAGGGGATGAGAGCCCGGGGGAGAGGCACGTGGGCTTCATGCGTGCCTGATTTGATTTATTATTATTATTATTATTATTATTTGTTTTTGTTTGTTAATTTGTGCGAGACCTGTTGGGTACGCAATTAACCTGTGGCTTAAGAAAGCGCGACTCAGGGGCATCTAAGCCGTCAAAATCACCCGGGGATCGCACCCGGCCTGAGCCACACCAAACCTTAACATGGTTGGATTTTTTGTCCCCGCAGGTTTCGAACCGGTGACTTTAACATCACGGAGTGGCTTAACAACACACTCCGTCACCGACTGTCCTACACCTCGGGGACATTATTATTATTATTTATTTAATTATATTTTGATTTTTTATTATATATATATATGTATGTATGTATTTATTACTTAATTATTCCTTTAAATTATTATAAAGTTTAAATTTTAATTGTTTAAATAGTTAAAAATTTTAAATTGATTAAATTGTTAATTTTAAATAGTTAAATTTTAATTGTTTAACTATTTAGTAATAAAATATATATATATATATATATATTATTAAATGTTTCAAATTAAAACTAAGTAATGTGATTAATTGAAGGTAATTAATCATTGGAATTAAAATGATTAATTAATTAAATGAGTAATTAATGTTAATGTTAAATTATGTTTAAAAAATAAATAAAAATCACACTAATTAGTTAAACTAAAAGTTTGAAGACTTAAGCCATGACACGGGGAGGGGGCTTCTTGCACGCTAAGAATGTAAGATAGAGAAATTGGCGAGTATAGCGCAAAGTTACCGTAGCTACGAGGTGAGAGGAGTCAATAGTTTTCTTAGGCGAATAAATCAAGCTTAGACGCTTTAGCCCTAACCTAGCCACCTCCCCTAAAGAGGGTAACATCTGTTTATAGACAAGTAAAGAAAAACTTACGCCTAACCCTGTTTTCTAGTTTAAGTTGTGCAAATTTGAAATGTCCTTGAACTCACCCTGACAACTTTGGTTGATGCAGGTTAAATCATACATGATGGTTAGGACTCAAGGGAATCGAGGCAGAGGAGCATCGTCGCAGGCACCGCCAACAATTCCAGCGCCGCCACCACTGCCAACGTTGCCACCACCATCACTGGAACTATCTCTCATACTGCGCTCTTTGGAGGCCATAAATGAGACCTTAAAGGGGCGACAACCAGTAGGGATCAAAGTGGAATCCCCACCATATGGAATGGGTAATCCAGAAGCATCAAGGGATTCAGGGGGAGGACCTCCACCTGAAGACATCACTAGAGAACTGCAGAAGATTAAACTTCTAGAGTTTGTCGGGGATCACGCCAATGAACACACGGAAGCATGGTTGGAAGGCATGACAAGGTGTTTTGCCTTAAGGGACTACGCATCCACCTCAAAGGAAAAGATAGCAATTTTTCAGTTAAGAGACAACGCCTTGAATTGGTGGGGAAACCTAGAGAGGCAACTGCACCTTACCCCAGACACCGTATCTTGGGAACTTTTCGAGGAGAGGTTCCGAAGGAAATATCTGCCAGCTTACTATGAGGAACAATAGGTAGGAGCATTTCATGCCTTAGTACAAGGAAACAAAACCGTAGAGGAATATGAGATTAGGTTTATGGAATTGGTCAAGTATGTTTCATATATGGATAATGACCAACGACAAGCATAACGCATTTTCTATGGGTTGAAATCTAAGATAAGGGCTATGTTGCGGATGTGGAAACTATCTTCAGTAGCGGAAGCTGTGGAAAATGATCGTTATGCGGAGGAATACATGAATTTAATCAGAGGTACGAGACCGACCTTTCCACATCATCCTGGAAGTTGTTGAAGTGTTCCTTGTTTCAGAAAGAGATCCACTATTTAGGTCATATCATTTCCGGTGAAGGAATCTCTTTTGTCCTAGAAAAGGTAAAGGCCATTATGGAGTGGCCAGTGCCTAAAAATGCCCATGAGGTGAGAAGTTTCATGGGGCTAGCAGGTTATTATCAGATATTTGTGTAAGGATTCTCAAAAATAGCGAAACCCATCACCACTTTGCAGCGTAAGGGTGTTAGGTATGAATGGACAGAAGAATGTGATAGTGAATTCATTGAGCTTAAGAGGTTACTAACTAGTGTGTCAATTCTACGAGTGCCAGATATGGAAAAGGACTTCACAGTCTGCACAGACACCTCGAAGCAAGGGTTGGGGGCCGTGCTAATGCATGATGGAGGAGTGATAGCTTATGTGTCAAGGAAGTTGAAGAAACACGAAGAGCTATACACGACTCATGATTTAGAGTTGGAAGCTATAATGCTAGCTCTGAAACTTTGGAGGCACTATCTTGTGGGGCGAAACTTTGAGCTCAAAGCTGACCATCAAAGTTTAAAACATCTCTTCACTCAAAGGGATCTGAATGCCAGGAAAAGGTGATGGAGTGAGTTTATGAGTGAGTATGATTTTGGTATTTCATACATCAAGGGAAACAAAAATGTGTTCGTAGATGCCTTGAGTAGGAGACCATGTGTCTTCTCCTTGGTACCCTTAAAGGTCACTCTGAGGGAACATTTGTTGAYGCAACTCCAATGAGACAGTTGGTATTTAGAGGTTACTTCAAACCTCCAAAGTGGGAGGAAATTAGATCCAAAGTATGAAGGATATAGTCTGGAAGTAGACGGACTGTTATGATATCGGGGAAGGATGTACATCCCTGAAAGTGGGGACATTCAAAGCATCATACTAAAGGAAGCCCATAGAGCACTTTATTGTGCACATCCGGGTGTGAAGAAGATGTACGCAGACATGAGGAAGCTCTTCTTCTGGGTAGGCATGAAGCGCGATGTAGTCCATTTTGTCGCCAAGTGCCTAGAGTTTCAACAAGTGAAATCCATCCACCATCACTCGGTAGGCCTCCTACAACCACATGATGTTCCTATGTCCAAATGGGAAGTCATTTCTATGGATTTTGTTGTGGGGTTTTGATCCAGGTGGATATCAGTGGCCACCCACCTTTTCCAAATGGCTCAAAATGACTTTCTAGCAATTTTGGCAATTTACTATTTTTAGCAGGTTTTAACTTCCGGGGCCATTTTGAGGGTCCAAATGAAGGTTTTTCAAGATCGAGGTTCTCAATGATAGCCGAAGGCATAATTGAGCCCCCAAAATGAATCTCCTCGATGATACCTTTGCATACGATCTTCGTTTTAGGCATGTGATAGCTCGTTGGAAAGGTGTCATTGAGGAGATTCATTTTGGGGGCTAAATTAAGCCTTCGGATATCATTGAGAACCTCGATCTCGAAAAACCTTCATTTGGACCCTCAAAATGGCCCCGGAAGTTAAAACCTGCTAAAAATAGTAAATTGCCAAAATTGCCAGAAAGTCATTTTGAGCCATTTGGAAAAGGTAGGTGGCCACCGATATCCTCCTGGATCAATCCTCCCTCCTTAGGAAGCAATGGTCTCCATTGCGTTGAGTTGTCGGGGGAGAGGGAAAAGAATTTGTTGAATCTTCATCTTGGTGAGCCGCTTGTCTTGCTGGAGACGTCGCGCTGCTCAATTTGTGGAAATCTGTCACGAACCTGTTGCGGTTGAGGCTGCTCAACAAGTTGAGATACATGAGAGGACGATGTGAAAAAGGAATATTTGCACTTTGTTGCAGCCTTGTCGACCTGCTTCTGTTGGATAGAAGGTGCTTGGGGAAAGGCTGTAGTGGTTGCAGTGTCCTTTTGTTCTCCTTTTGAACAGATTGTGAAGAAGCTGAATTTTGCCGTATGGGATACTACCTTGCGGCACTTTTTAGATGGAACAGTAGTCGGAACTACCTCTAGTATTCTGTAGAGATGACCCCCCAAAGTAACAATGACACTACAGGGTCGAGACTCATAAATAGCATGGAGTCTCCACATATATGGTTGGCCCAAGAGAACATCTCAGACATTCAGTGGGGCGACATCACATAATACCTCATCCTTGAAGGGTTGGATGCCATATGACAATCGACACTGTTGGTTGACACGGAGATCTCTTCCTTGCCGAAGCCACCCGATGTTGTATGGATGCAGGTGTGGTGTTGTCGACAATCCCAACTGTTTGACGACCTCTGCTGAGATGAGGTTCTTCTGGCTTCTGCTATAAATAATAAAATGCAGCAGGGTCCCCTTCACCCACATCTGTGAATGAAAAAGGCGCTCCCCCTCTTCAGGATTTGTTGGTTCTTCTGGTTGAATTGATGCGGTCGCGACAATAGCAGTGGGGTCTGCGTCAATGATCTATCCTTTACCATTATTTTCAGAATTAGATTCTGAGTCAGGGTTCAGCTCTTTGTCTTTGATCTTGGCCACAAATGACTGTTTTGAGTGACATTCATCAGTGTTGTGCCAGGGGCTTTTGTGGAAATAGCACCATTTTCCAGTTTCCTTCTTTGTCTTCCCGTGACCCTTCTTTTCCTGTGTCTTGGACTGGTTTTTGGGAGACTATTTGTTAGGGTTGTCTTTGTCATACTTTGGTTGTTGTGGATTTGCAGACCCAAATTCCCTTTTTTTCTAGTGCTTAAATTTCTACTCAATTTTAATAGCATATCGATAAGCAACACTGAGTGATGAGATGTCCAGAAAATCCATTTCAGTCTGGATGTATCTATGTAGAGCCCCACGGTATTTCAGAACCAAATGTCTCTCTGAGTTTTTGATACCTAGATGGGTGAGCAAGGTATGGAAGGTATTGGTGAACTCTGGAACTTCTTGGCCCCTCTCTTGCCTCAGTGTGGTCCATCTCATGTACTGGTCCTCATAGTTGCCAACAGGGTAACACTGTTCCTTTACCGCATCCACAAAAATATCCCAAGTGGGATCGACCCCATATATTCCAGACTCCTCTGTGGAAATTTTCTCCCAGTAAGTTTCCCACCAATGTTTGACATGAGAGAGAGCTTTAAGGAGTGCGAAGGTGATCTTTTCTTTGTCGAAAAAATTGTGAACAGAGAAATAACCTTCTAGCAGAGTTAACCATTTTTCTAGGGTTTCTGCATCTATTTGTCCTTCAAATACAGGAATATCAAAGTTAACTTGTACCTTGAAAAGAGAGGTGCCTCTAAAGTGGCCTCTTGATGAATATGCACCCGATGCTATCGACAGGCGCTGAAGGATGTGGGAAAAATTCTCCATCATTTCATCCCTCTGTTGCGTGAGAGCTTTCTCAAGCAACAGATTGATAGGATCGTCTGCTCCGTCGTTTTTCTTTTCTTCTACCATTGAGGTTTTATTGGGTGTGTGAGAGCGATTTTCTTCAAGAGAGACAAGCTCAAGACCCAACTTGCTATACTCGGACCTCGTTGGGGACATGCAATGAAAAAAACGATCAAGAGCAGCCTGCTCTGATACCACTGATCCAGATTATTTTCGACACAAAATGAGATCGGAGATATAATAAAGAAATGCACAGAGATATCACAGATATTCAATAATATAATAGAAATGTATCAAATATGAAACCATAAAAATAGATATACAGTAATACACGATTTCTATTAATGAAAGAAGTGTACAGAGACTGTAAAAATAGAGAGTGGAAGACTCGCTAGAATAGTGGCAACTTATCTCTGAGAAGAGATGTGACGACTACTCGCATTCACAAGAAGATGGTTACAATGAGGATCTGAAGGCCTTTTTACAATAAATGGGAATGCCAAAAATCCTAGACATCCAAAAACCTAACCCTAGGAGATGAAGCGCCAAAAGTCATGTGGGCCCCGTTTGGGTAAGTGAGTACATCAACTTCCCGGGGTCGTAACTTTTGCATATGATCTCCGTTTTCGACGTGTGATAGCTTGTTGGAAAGGTATCATCGAGGAGATTCATTTTGGGGGATCAATCATGCCTTAAGATATCATTGAGAACCTATATCTCAAAAAACCTTCATTTGGACCCTCAAAATGGCCCCGGAAGTTAAAACTTGCTAAAAATAGTAAAATTGCGAAAATTGCCAGAAAGTCGTTTTCAGCCATTTGGAAAAGGTGGGTGGCCACCGATATCCACCTGGATCAGGTGTCCGCTCACATATCATAGACACAATGCCATTCCCTCTGATAATTGATAATTTAACCAAGAGTGCTTATTTTATTTTGGTTAGAGACACTTACGATGTCACTGATGTGGCACGTGTGTTTGTAAGTGAGGTTATCCGTTTGTACGGGATACCTAAGAAGATCATTTCATATAAGGATTCCAGATTCACTTCTAGGTTTTAGACAAGTTTGCAGTCAGCGTTGGGGACTCAGTTGAACTTAAGTACAACTTATCATCCTGAAACAGATGGGCAAACCGAGAGAGTAAATCAATTCATGGAAGACATGCTCAGGATGTATGTCATGGATAATCAAACCCATTGGGAGAAGTACCTACCTTTGGTAGAGTTTGCCTACAACAATAGTTTTCATAGTTGTTAAGCCCTAATATTGTCTCATTACCCCTTAATTGGGGTATATTATATTAGTAATGTTATTTTATTTATGTCAGCTTTAGTCCATTAGTTGTAACTATACCTCCTAGTCTCCTATATATACCAAGGAAACATTTTCAATTTGAATCATCTTGTACTTGAACATTTAAGTGGGGTAAAAGGAGGTTTCCCCCTCAAAGAGGATTATTATCTGAAATTATCTCTTTTTCAAGGTGTTGAGTACTTTTCCTGAGGTTTTTCTATGCTATATTGATGTTTGGTTCTTAACATATGGTATCAGAGCTCAAGGTCTTGGGGTTTCGCTGCTACATTTGAGACACCATGGCATTTTCGCTATAACTTTTTTTCTACAACATTTCAGAAGGAACGGCCTGGAGAGTATTTAATATATGGATCAAGGTACGTTTTTTTCAAAATTCAGCTCCTGAGGCCATATAATTTCGGAGATACAGCCTATACAATATAGGGTTCTAGAATCATCCTGAAATGAGTCATGGCGGAATTTTCGCTATAAAACCTTTTCTGTAATGTTTCAGACCCTGAACTCTAGAGGCCATTTATAGAAATTAGTAAGGCATCTGTGGTAAAACATTCAGCTTCTGGGTCATCTTACATTTGTAAATACACCTTGTGTAAGAAAGGGTATCTGACTAGTCCCATTGACTAGTCTCAAGAAGGTGTTCTAGGTAAGAAAATCATAACTTCTTGATAGTATATCTAAATTGAGTGGAACTAGTTTCATTGGATCATGGACAGTCTGTAGTAGTTTGGGTGCGAGTTTCAGAATTTGATATCCATTATTTTGTGCGGGGCATTCTATACAAGTGATATCTCCTAGAAAGTCAAAAAATCGGCAAGTTGTGAGGAAGTTACCGTAAATTCCACTTGGCACATCCAATTTTGATCAGAACTGTGGCATTATAGAGAAGAAATATAAGAGAACTACCTAAAAGAAAGTTTCATACCTAGAAGGGATGAAAATTGGGAGATAGAACAAAATAAATATGGTCTAGAAGAACCGCCTCAAAATCAATATTCAAAAGTGATACTTGGCCAACATGCCACCAAAAAAGGGACCTTATACACCAAATAAGCCTCCAGAAAATCCTAATTGGACTCTTGATGAAGGTGAATAAATGCGTAGGGAAATAAATGAACTACAAAATAATATGGATTCAATGGAAGCTAAGTTGGATACTAAGATGGATTCAATGGAAGCTAAGATCATGGAAGTATTGAAAAATTTCGTAACAGAGAAGACACCTGAAAGTGAAAATGCATCCCATGAAATTCATGATGAGGACACAAGGAAGGTGAATCAAGAATGGAGAAACTCCAACTTTGGTTTGAAAACCAACCA
>JASDQU010309563.1:0-23758 GCA_032191745.1 Picea mariana
ATGAAAGAAGTCAATTCTAGAGCCCATCATAGTGTGTTTTTCACTGTGTCCTTGTGAGAGAAAGTATTTGCAGTGAGTGTGCTAGTTTCTATTGTAATTTCTTTCAGTGATAGAGTAATGTGATGTTATGTTGGAGACTGTGCTTGCTGATCTGAATATCCAGATTGTAGATTTATGTAGAATAGTTCCTAGTTATTCGATGTTTTGAATTCTCTCATAGAATGTTGTACTTGTACTCTTGAATCTACCAAATATTGTTTTAGTAAAAACATATCGGAACTTTTGATATGTGGTTCCTAGACTTTTAGTGTAGTTGTAGGTTATAATCTTTGAGCGCAGAGTTGAACCACGAGTTAAGCATTTAACAAAGGTTGAGCTCTATAGTGGCCAAGTGCTTTGCCACTTCCAAGGTGTCCAACATAGGTGAAAAGTATGGTGAGAGAAACTTCACATTAAAGACATGGTGTAATCCAAGAACTTAGGGTGGAAGATTTATTTCAACAACGTTCACACACACAACTTTGATGATAGTGTAAGGTTCATATGGGATTGGATTGAACTCCCTGTGGGGGACTATGAGTTACTCTTTTTGCAAGTGAAACCATGCCTTGTGACCAACCTAAAACCTATGTGGAACTTGACATTGATTGTATCAATGTTTATAGTACTTGGCATTGGATTTTTGCATAATATCATGAATTTCTTATTGGATGTGATGGACCCATTCAACAAATTTGTTTGCTTTGTTTGCCTCATTCAAAGCATGGATGCATCTTCTTGTGCTAATATAATGGAGAAAGCTACATGAATTGGGACTAATGGTTGTAACCCAAGGTACACTTGAAAATGGTTTTCATTAATAGAAATATGAAGAATTATGTTGTAGCGATGTTAAACATATGGAAGACTTTCATCCCATGTATGTATACACAATCATGATCACTATCATACAGTAAGGGCCACTATGAGGTCTGTGATCACATGAATTGAGGAATATGGTCAATGCAACAACTAGATTTCAATCGAGGTAGTTTGAAAATCTATTGGTGGTGTTCTTGTACTTGATGTTTAAGTAAAACCAATGAAGGTACACGTGCCACTTTTGGTGGTGGAAATTTTGCAACTTGCCACAACTGTGCATAAGTTGAAACGGTTTATAGTCGGCGTGGATGACTGTTTTATTTCCTAGAATATAATGCTTCCATTGTCAAAAACCTTGGACAATGGAGTAAAGCTCCTTTCCATAGGTGGGGTATTCACGAACTGTGTCAGAGAGTGTATGGTGATTGGCCACCAAATATTCCATTCCAAGTGAGTTTTTTTCCAAGTTACACTGCGTGAGGAAAAACCTTGAGTACTTCCCCTCATTTCGAGGATGGTACCTATGGTAAACCCTAGAATATTAAGGGCACAAGGTTAGTAAAAAATAGGGCTCAAATCCATTGCAACAATATACTCGTTAAGATCTCAACATGTCACTTATGGGAATTGAACTTGGGCGGGGAGGATAATAATAATTCCTTCTAACCACCTGAGCTAAACCCAATTGACATTCCATGTCAAGTGAGTACTGCATTAATGCGTTAATTTGAGGTGTTTGTCTCAATTTTGGTACATGGGACACTTTTGGTGGTGGCCATTTTGCAACTTGCCATAAGTGTGCATAGTTGCAAAGGTTTGTAGTCGGTGTGGATGTTTGTTTTCTTTCCTAGAATACAATGCTTCCATTTTCGACAACCTTGGACAATGGATTAAAGTTCATTTCCATAGGTGGGGTATTCACGAACTGTGTCAGAGAGTGTCTTGTGATTGGCCACAAAATATTCCATGCCAAGTGAGTTTTTTTTCCAAGTTACACTTTCCGGGGGAAAACCCCCAGTACTTCCCCTCATTTAGAGGATGGTACCCGGGGTAAACCCTAGAATCTTAAGGGCACAGGTCCAGTAAAAAATAGGGCTCAAAGCCATTACAACAATATACTCGTTAATAGCTCAACATGTCACTTATGGGAATTGAACTCAGGTGGGGAGGATAATAATCATTCCTTCTAACCATCTGAGCTAAACCAAATTGACATTCCATGTCAAGTGAGTACTGCATTAATGAAATAATTTGAGGTGTTTGTCTCAATTTTGGTACATGGGCCACTTTTGGTGGTGGCCATTTTGCAACTTGCCACAAGTGTGCATAAGTTGCAAAGGTTTGTAGTTGGTGTGGATGACTGTTTTCTTTCCTAGAATATAATGCTTCTATTTTCGACAACCTTGGACAACGAAGTAAAGCTCATTTCCGTAGGTGGGGTATTCACGAACTATGTCAGAGAGTGTCTTGTGATTGGCCACAAAATATTCCATGCCAAGTGAGTTTTTTTTCCAAGTTACACTGCTCGGGGAAAAACCCCAAGTACTTCCCCTCATTTCGAGGATGGTACCCAGGGTAAACCCTAGAATATTAAGGGCACAAGGCCAGTAAAAAACAGGGCTCAAAGCCATTACAACAATACACTTGTTAAGAGCTCAACATGTCACTTATGGGAATTGACCTTGGGTGGGGAGGATAATAATCATTCCTTCTAACCACTTGAGCTAAACCCAATTGACATTCCATGCCAAGCTTTATCTTATTTTCATAGCTTGACAATTAGTTTATTATGTTCCAAATCATAGAATAATTGAAAATTGAAAATATCAACCTAATTACAAAAATAACCATGCACAAGTGACACAAGATATATCTCGGGAAAACCCTCTCACCGGAAAAACCCAACCAACTTTTCTCTAGAAGAAATCTTGCCAATCTGAAGAACAATCTTTTAAGATCACCAGAAGATCAAACCCTAGAAACCCTAGCAAAAGACTCTTGTGTTGATACAAAGAAGAATAACTTGCAATAGACAAACTCACCCTAGAAAGAGAGAGCGAGTACCCTGAGAATATAGTGAGCCAAAGAGAGAGATAAAACCCAAGAGAAAATGTCTTCCTTGTTGCAACTTGTCTTCCTTCTTGATATACAAAATTCTGTGTAAGAGGAGCAAAATTCTTGAGTGAAAATGAGCCAATTCGATGGGATATTTATATTGATTCACCATTGTACTTTCTGGGCCGAATTTACCAATCTGGCAAGTTATTTCTAGGGACGACTTCTTGTTTCTAGACTTCTAAATGGAAAATCACTGGGTCGACCTGATTTCTGGGCTATTTCATCATCTTCTGGGGTTTCTTCTGGTTTCCAACTTGGAAAATGACCTTTCGAAGTTGCCAAAACATCAACACTCCTTCTCAACAAGGAAAGCATTCTCCAAGCATATCTTGTATTGTTCTTGATATTCTTCTGTCATTAAAAAGTTTCTCCATGAGCCTCATTAGCTATGTTGATGATCCATCTCCACAACCTTGTGTCTAACATATCGGGTCATTCTTGTCCCATGACAAGAATCAATACCACATCAGAGCTACATTCACCTCATGATTGATCCTGGAATGTCCACATTCCCACATGATCATGAGCATTATTGGAATGATCAAGATCAATCCTAGAATGTACATATTCCCATAGGATTAGTCCATGAATGTATTTATCTTGATGCTATTAGACACGTGGAATTGCACCTCAAGCACCTCGAGTCTTTAGTTCTTCGAAGACTACGTCCGGGCACATCTACTCCAGATGTAGATGTTCCCTATATCCCTTGGCCTGCAACCCAATACTGGGAGAAGGGTTAGACCAATGCTTATCGGGGCCACTCACCTCTACAAGTATACACCTGTAAGTGAGTGTTCTCTAAGAGAATGACGCCCAATGCAAGTCACACACACTAGAGGAGTGCTCAGTCCATCGATAACTACGTAGCTTCAGTCCATCGAAGACTAAGTTGGGCCTCGATTCTTCAGTCCATCAAAGACTATACCAAGGTCCCAAGCCCTCAGTCCATCGAATACTACCCTGGGATCATTCCCACATGGTCAAGTCCATCTAACCAATCTTGGAATGTCTGCCCGATACTTTCCCCCTGGAGATCTAGCAACAACTCAAATCTTTAGTCCATAAAATATTACATTGAGGCCATTCCCACATGATCAAGTCCATTTGACCAATCTTGGAATGTCTGCCTGATATTGTAATCATCAACACTCCTTGAGGGAAACATTTACATTCCTTCCAAGCTTGTCCCTGACAGAGGCTTAATGCAAATGTTAGTTTTCTACTCATCTGTGGATATGTGTTGGAGCCTCACTGGTCCCTCTTACACCATGTCTCTTATGAAGTACTACAAGGTCCTTTGAAATCCACCCTGCTTCATGATTGCGTCACTAGGTGCGATATATGAGTGCTGTAAATATCTACTTCCCTGCTTATCTGGAAATCCTACTCGATCCCCAAGATGAAGTAGCACCCCAGGTGCTCGATCTATCCTCTGCACTCCCAATCCAAAAAGTTTTATATCACTGCAACTGCACTTCATCATCGGAGACCAATCATATATATCTGTACCACAACATAGGTACCTGCATGCTGTGTTGTAATACAATAAAACGGTCATGGCTCAACCATATACAAGGTGCTCTTTGCAAAGAAAAAGTCTATCCAGTCACACAACTTCTTTAGACGTGTCATCATAGGTGTGGCCATGGAATTCTAGTCCACCATATTGAACCTCTTCAGTCTCCTCACTGAAGATCTCATTTGGTCCCTGCCACACTTCCAATCCCAATACATCCAGTCAAGATCCTTCATCTCCAACTTTGAAGTTAGCCCCCTCTATCTGAGAGAATACTCGAACCATGCTGTCATATGTTGCATGTCCCTTTGCATCCTTCAAAGTGTTAGGAAACCATGTTAGATTCTTACTGATCATTGACTCCCTATGAGTCTATACAACCTGAAGGTTGACTTTTCATGACTCTTCCTTTGAGACAAATGACTCCCTCTGAGTCCTTCCAAACCTGTTGTTCTATTGTCATACATTTCTTTTTCTTAACTTAGAACAATGGGGCTCCCGTACCAGGGATAATGACCCCTCTGCCAAATTAAAGATAAGGGTTCCCATACCAGGGATAATGACCCTTCTACCAAAAATAAAATATGGCCTCCCATACAGGGATAATAGTCCTACGAAGAATAATAAATGGACTCCCGTACTAGGGAAAATGGTCCAATATAAAAATGAATCAAAATACCTACTTAGCAATGGGCTCTTGTACCAGGGAAAATGGACCAATACAAAAGAAAATTAAAATAACTAGATTATACTTACAGTTTTGTAGAATTCCTCTTGATGTATTTTAGTAGAAATAATCGCTCTAAGGATCATCGTCGAGTTTAGTCTTCTTCTATGGATTAACATCAGCTATCGATGCATGCTGCTTTTCTTTTCTTTTTCTTTGAGGACAATCTCTAGCATAGTGACCAAACTCGTCACAAATGTAGCATTGGATCTTTGAAAGATCCCTCTTCTTTCTGATGGTCCTATAATCTTCTTCCAGAATTTCCCTTTCCCTTTTCTTGCATCGGCTGCAAAAGCTTGCTCTTCTTCTTCTTCCAGAGTTTTCTATAAGTTTTCTTGGGATAACATTCTGGTTTCTTCTTGAACACAATCAGTCCATTGTCTGTCAAACTTCGGTAACTTTTCATGTCCATAGATGCTCTAAATAAATGGATCCCATGATATTCGTAATCCATTAAGAGATATAGTGACAAGTTCTACGTCTAGAATGTTATCTCCAATAGCTTTAAGTTGATCTCTTATCTCATATATCTTTCTTAAATATGTGTTGATTCAATATGTCTTCGACATCTTGATGCATCAGAGTTGATTTCTTAAATCTAACTTTCTGCTGCTGTTCTTGCTTTCAAATAATTTTACCAAGGCCTTGTCCATTTCCTTGGCAGTATTTAGTTCTGCAATGTGTGGAATCAAATGTTCTCTAACAGAGTCTACCAAGATCCTTTTAGTCATTATTGATTTCTTCCTGTGTTTGACCTTCTCTTCATCTTCTTCTGGCTCAGGAATGTCCTGGCATATTTAATCCAAAATATATTTTTCTTCTAGGATAAGAAGTATCTTAGCCTTCCATACTCTGAAGTTAGTGGCACCTTCCAATCTGTCTTCTACTATGAAACTGGTCTTCATCTTGAATAAGCCTCCAAACCCTAAAAATTCAAATTCTTCCAAACTGCAATCTAAAAACACCAGGAGGTGCATTGTACTAAGGTGTACTGTCTTGAGGTAGGGCTCACTTCAAATGACAAGTTTCGACCACATAATTCAACACTTCTTCAAATCGGGTCTACTGTTTCTTGTGCAATGACTCTTTACTAGTTTAGCTCTGATACCATGTTGAAGTTTTATCTTATTTTCAGATCTTGAAAATTAGTTTATTATGTTCCAAATCATAGAATAATTGCACACTGAAAATATCAACCTGATAAGAAAGATAACCATGCATAAGTGACACAAGATATATCATGGGAAAACCCTCTCACGGGAAAAACCCAACCAACTTTTCTCTAGAAGAAATCTTGCCAGTATGAAGAAAACTCTTTTAAGATCACCAGAAGATCAAACCCTAGAAACCCTAGCACAAGACTCTTGTGATGATACAAAGAAGAATATCCCTGCAATATACAAACTCACCCTATCAAGAGAGAGCGAGTACCTTGAGAATATAGCGAGCTAAAGAGAGAGATAAAACCCAAAAGAAAAAGTCTTCCTTGCTGCAACTCGTCTTCCTTCTTGATCTGCGAAATTCTGTGTAAGAGGAGAAAAATTCTTGAGTGA
This sequence comes from Picea mariana, assembly GCA_032191745.1. Lineage (NCBI taxonomy): Eukaryota > Viridiplantae > Streptophyta > Pinopsida > Pinales > Pinaceae > Picea > Picea mariana. The sequence continues at coordinate 6,779 of JASDQU010309563.1, forward strand.
AATTGAGCCAATTCGATGGGTTGTTTATACTAATTTGCCACTGTACACTGACTTTACCATTCTAGCAGGTTATTTCTGGGGCTGACTTCTTGTTTCTGGACTTCTAAATGGAAAATTACTGGGCCGACCTGATTTCTGGGCTATTTCATCATCTTATGGGGTTTCTTCTCATTTCCAACTTGGAAAATGATCTTCTGAAGTTGCCAAAACATCAACAAATACTGCATTAATGACATAATTTGAGGTGTTTGTCTCAATTTTGAGTGGTTGCTGCAAATTTATTAGAATGAGGATTGGTGTTGAGTAGATATGACACTTTAACTTCTCAAACGCTTTCTATTATACTATAATATTCCCTCTTGGATTGCTGATAGGTTTGTATGTTTATTGTTGATATGTTTTAGTGTTTATTTGGTTCAGGACTTTTGTCAAACAATTGCACAATAGAGCCGTCACAGTTTTGGCACAAAATCATGGATTTTATTGTATTAAACACCAATAACGACAAATAAATACAATGAAAATGATGACAAACTCACTAAATCTGTTGTGACAACAGTTAAACCCAACGAGAGACAAACTGATATATTTATTATTTCTGACCTGATAATAAACCCTAGTTAGCCAACATTTAATGGACTGGAACAACCTTCATTATGATACCTTGATCTACATTTAATGGTTACAACTAAAAAAGAAGAGCATATGTGAATGATGGCGGCTTGAAACCCTTTAGAAATACACCAACAATTATGTTAATCCTTACTCAACATTTATGGGAGAAATAAGTCACCACAGAGAACCTTGAAACCACTGTAAAACCCCTGCTGTAAATACCATGTTGTAGCAACAACTTGTATGTTGGATCGACCCCTTTTTAATACACCATCAACAATAAATAATTGGCCAATTTGGTGAGAGAGATAGAGGATAATAACATCAATTCAATATTCTCATGAACACATTCTCTTGAATACCCACGACTACAATAATTGACAAGGTCTCTTCCAGATCCACACCATCAACAATAACATGGCACAACCTCCTCTTTATGATGACACTTCCTGCAAATAAGTGTATGATGCTCTTTCCATATGCCCATGACCTACAACAAAATGATATGGCCTCCTTCAAGACTCCCACGAATAACAATACGTGGCACAATCCAAGGAAAAGAGAGGAGGATAGTAGTTGCAGCTCGATCTGAGATGAAATGGATGTTGATATTATGGTAGCTGCGAGAGGTATTAAACCTCCACGTGTAACCCTGAAAAGACTAGAATATTCCAGGAAGCAAGAAGAAACCATAAAGCATTGGACATAACCCTAGAAGATAAGTCGACTAAAGGAAATAATTAATATTGAGTTTTTATTCTCTAGAAAGAGAAGTCGGCTCAGATAGCTAAGAAAGAGCAGTATAAATATAGGATGCTAGAGCTCATTTGGATACACACAGCTCGCAACTGTAGAAATTTAGTAAGTGCGCAAGTTTGGAGAGTAGCTGCAGCTGCAACTACTGCAACTTGAATTTTTGGTTTTAGGCTTGAACTTTCTCTTGGTTATGGTTTGGATTTTCTACTTGGTAAATTATCTCTGGAGAGTGGTATGCTACCTTGGTTGGCTATTGTGTCTAGGGTTTGCTTCCAAAATTATTCTCTCTGTCAAGGTTAAGGTGCTCGGGGGTGGCTTCGACCTATGGTTGGGTGACAATAATTCTATATTGTCTATGGTGAAACGAGCACACCTATTTCTCTAACAGGTTATGGTCCCACACTATCTTCAGATAGTCTAACCACTGGAAGATAGATTGGGAGAATTTGCTCAGTTACAGTTGCAGTTGCAGTCAAAGTTTTGTCGCAACAACGAAACCATAACCCTCTTGTTAAGGCACCTTAAGTGAAGAGCTTGACCTAATTCATGGATAGCCTAGTGCGCCCTAGCCTAACGCATCTCCTGATACTCTTAGCAAGTCAAGACATCAAGTTTTATTTTTTGGTCAAATTCAAAGGTCGACCAAGTCAAAGCAGTCATGACTTACTCTATGAAGTCAAAAAAAAAGTTAGAAGGGGCTTCTAACTTCAGAGCATGGAAGACAAGGATTGACCTCATCGTTGCCAAGAATAAAGTGTTGCATATTGTGAAAGGAAAGATCGTGGAACCACAGTTTGAAGAAGGAAAAGAGAAGGAGCCTCAGAACGTTGCAGTTATGGAGAAGGTTAAGGAAAATGACATCAATTCTATGAGTATCATAGTGGAATATGTAAAAGACCAGTTGATACCCTACATCTCCCATCTTGACTCATCTAAGAAGATGTACGATGCCCCAACTGATCTCTTCTCACTCAAAAACATTGGACAAGTAATGAGTCTGAAGAATGAGCTCCGTGACATGAAAATGAATGAAGATGAAAGCATAACATAATAATTTGTAAGAATCTCTCAGTTAAGAGATCAACTACAAGCTATTGAAAAAATCATTTCAGAAAAAGAACTGGTAAATATAGTACTCAATGGCCTTCACAATACATGGGATGCATTTGCCGCAAGCATGAACACAAGAAAGGAGTATCCCACATTTGAAGAACTTTGGACTTGTTGTGCACAAGAAGAATCAAGGATTAACACAAAAGAGAAATCCCAAAATAAATATGAAGATCAAGCCTTGACATCAAAGTTCAAGAATTTCAGGAATGAGAAGAAGTTTGGCTTGAGGAAGAAACCAAAGAAAGAAAAGGATATGTCAAAGACACAATGCTTCAACTGTCGAAAATATGGTCACTACATGAACCACTATCCTGAGTTAAAGAAAAGGAAGGAAACAAACGAAGTATTAGTTGCCGAATAAAGGGAACCCTCAAATAAGGCTAAGCAGGATAAAATAAACTTCTTCTTCTAAGTCAAGGTAGCAATATTCTTCAAAGTTCTTGTACATACCATGTTTACATAGTTCCTGTACATATCATGTATATCTATTTCTTAGAAGATAAGGTGTTCAAGGGAAACAATACCTATGGAAGAATAAAAAGATAAGGATTGCTATCACGATGACTACAAGTCAAGCAATACACATGAAAATATGAAGTACGTTGACAATCTTTGGTAACAATTCCTATGGAAGCTATTATATAAGTAACAACTACGAGATAAGACAGAATTAGAATCAAACCTGAAGAGACCCGAAAGAAGTAAAAAAAGAAGAAGTCAACAATCAAGAGAAAATTAGAAAAATACTTGTGACACTTTGCAAAAGGCAATAAGGATGCATACATAAGCGTGGAATCTCTTAGATAGAGGGAGCTGATTAAAGAATTCCAAAAGAAGAGCATGCATTCATGTATGAAACAAGGATTAGGAGGGAGATAATCCTAAATGATATGATCCATTGAGGATTATGAAGTATCTGTCCATGTTACCATTGAAAGTAGCATCCATGATAAGCAATGCATGTTCAGAAGAAGTCTTCTTCGAAAAGAAGCCTTAAAGTATCCTTGATTTTCCATCTACATCCATGATCCTATGATGAAAGGAAGAAGTTGGAATATTCAGGGCATGGAATCTATAGAAGACTCCATGGACCCAAGAGATAAAGAGAAACATGAGGAAGAACATGAAGATTCCAAGAAAGAAAGAAAATCCAGAACAACCAGTTATTATACTGAGAATCACAAGACTACCAACTTGGTTTGAACCCACTAGAAGCAATCAAGCAGAAGAAATGGAAGTTATGATGAAGAACAATATATGCCAGAAATTGTGAAAAAGAGTTATGAATGGAAGCATTGCGAGATTCAGAATTAGAGGTTCTTCCATAAGGAGGAGAAAACTACGATAATAGCTTGTTCCTGTAAACCATATATACCTCTATCTAAGCTATTATATCTCTTGCAGTATCCATGGATTGAAGTTTACATCAGTTGGTTGTAAAACACTGTTCTTCCCAATAAAACATTTGAGGAAGAAGCTTATGTAGAGCAATCTCAAGGTTTTGAGGTATACTAGAAAGAGACCGATGTATGCAAAAGGAAGGAGACCTTGTATGGATTCAATCAACTTGATTTAGAGTATCTCATATACAACAGAAGCGTGATGAAAACCTTCTATGAAAAAAATAGTGTATTGGAATGGTTACTCAGAAGTCCAGGATGATGGATTGATAATCCATGGAAAACTCTCATGATGACATAAGAAGTGCTAGTTGGATATGTTTTATTTTGAGAATTTCTACGATGTCATGAGATAGCAGTAAACAAAAGTGCTGAATTCGACCATAATATATGGTAATGATCATAACTATGTGAATCCTTTAGAGAAAACCAATGTTCCATGACAAGATCGAAGTACATTAAGATCAAGAATTATATTCTCTGTGATAATGTCCAGAAGAAAGAAGTGTTTCTCCAATATATCTCCACCGATGAGAAAATAACATATATTTTGATAAAGCCTCTGTTCAAGATGAAAATTTTGTGCACTGAAAAGACAAACTGAGGCTCGTGGAGACGACTACCTTATTGGAAAAGGAAGTGATTACACCCAGGTTGGGAGGGAGTAATGATACGGTATTGATTCACGGACAATCATTTTCTAGTTCGGAAAATGGTCCAGGATGGGTAGTTCCTTTCCAGTTCGGAAAGTGGCTTGAGATTTCTGATGGACAAGCATTTTTCCAGTTCGGAAAGTGGATTGAGATTTCTGACGGACAAGCATTTTCCAGTTCGGAAAATGGTCCATATCAGACAGTCATTTTCGTAATGAAAATGGTTTGATAGATTGTTGATGTACCATAGACAACGATTCCACTTGTGTCTTGTGAGGGGGAATGGTCTAGGACAATCATTCTTCTTGGACGTCACTTTGAGAAGTGGTAAAGTAGAATGGTCTACCTCGCCAGGCAGTCATTCTTTCGAAGTTCACAATTGCGAGAAGTTTCAAAGAATGGTCCGTTTTGGAGGTTGGTGCAGGACAATCATTTCCTTAGGAAATGGTTTGAACAATCATTCCCTAGGGAATACTCTTCTCTCCAAATTGCACTATGATTAGTGCCGGAGGAATGGCCCAGTTAGGTGAATGGTTGAGGTTCAACAATCAGGGACATGCATTCCCTAGGGCAGACTGATTCTCTCTAGATTGCACTATGATTAGTGCCATAGGAATGGCCCAATTAGGTGAATGGTCCAAGCTCATAAATTAGGGAGAATTATTCTTCTATGCTTAAGAAGAATAGTCCAGATAGCCCATGGATGATGTTTTACTTTCTGAGGGCAGATGCTCTTCCAGATCTCATATATGTGAGTGGAATAATGGCCCAGATGACTTAGTTTATATCATGATATTGTTTTATGTAGGTTGATATTAAATGATATGATTGTTGTGGAGACTGTATGTCTCTAGACAGTAGATGTATGCTATTGTGGTAGATGTGTTCTACTAGTTGTGACTACGTGTCACTGGTTAGTAGTCGTGTGCTACTTGGTGTGGTTGTGTACCATTGGATAATAGTTGTATACTACTATGAATAGACATAGTTGTGTTCTATTGGATGACACTATTCTGATTTCCATGGAGACTATCACTAGTGTTGGAGATTATTTCCAGCTAGATGGATAGTCAGTGTGCTGGTGGACAGACATTCTCCAGAAAGAGAATGATCCAGGCAAGACTGATTACTGGTGGACATACATTCTTTCTATGGAAAATGGTCCAAGACAATCATTCTTCTAGGACGTTTGTCCGGATTAGAAGAATAGTCATTGTAGCCCATGACGAGGATTCCAACATTCTGATTGGAACAATTATTCTTGTAGGACATATGTCCAAATGAGAATAATGATTCTTATATCACTCTATGGAGTGAGTGACTTATTCATAATCATGCCTAATTACTCAGCTGGAGTATGGCTTTGAGAGATGATGTAGTTGATGCTATCAGATGATATTGATAGTGGTGATGGTGCTCGTGATTTGATCATGAGATAGCCTGTGTGGCTATGATGATGCTACCGGTTGAATGGTATGTTTGTGCTCAAGACCATTACCTTTAATACCTCCCTAGCTAGGAGGGAGTGTTGATATTATGGTAGCTGCGGGAGGTATAAAACCTCCATGTGTAACCCTAATAAGACTAGAATATTCTGGGAAGCAAGAAGAAACCCTAAAGCATTGGACATAACCCTAGAAGACAAGTTAGCTAAATAAAATAATTAATATTTAGTTTTTAGCCTCCAAAAAGAGAAGTTGGCCCAGACAACTAAGAAAGAGCAGTATAAATACATGATGCTAGAGCTGATTTGGACACAAACATCTCACAACTGCAGAAATTTAGTAAGTGCACGAGTTTGGAGAATAGCTGCAGCTGCAACTACTGCAACTTGTATTTTCGGTTTTAGGTTTGGACTTTCTCTTGGTTATGGTTTGGAATTTCTGCTTGGTACTCTAGCTCTACAGAGTGGCATGCTACCTTGGTTGGCTATTGGGTCTAGGGTTTGCTTCCAAAGTTATTCTCTCTGTCAAGGTTAAGGTGCTTGGGGGTGGCTTCAGCCTATGGTTGGGTGACAATATTGCTATATTGTCTATGGTGAAACGAGCACACCTATTTTTCTAACAATGGCTTCCAAAAGCACCTACGACCTTGCAAATCTCCCACAACTTGGCCAAATGATGAATCTTCCTCTTCCACAGTGAATACCTGTGAGAGATATGAGTAATCTCTCCCTTTGATAAGCTAGGGTGGATTAGTTTCACCACCGAATCCAATCTGCTCAAGGGTTTTAAGCCCCAAAGCCAAAAAGCTATGAGAGCTCTCCAAATCGATTTTGATAAAATGATCACGAATAATGAGAGAATGAGCTCCAATCTCTCTTTTATCCCCTTTTTCTTTTTCCGCTCAATTAAATAATATAAAGCGACTTTATAAAATATCCTTTTAATATTTCTCCAAAGTCACTTATTTAACCTTTAATTTATTAAACATTTTAACTCCAAAAAAGTGATTTATCTTATTTTAAAACATTTTCGGGGCACTTGAAGTCACTCTACAACATCCCAACATTTAAATCTTTTCATCCCGTTTCCAATGAGCTACAACACTAAGGTGCCCCCCCTTACATAATTTAATTAAAATAACACCCTTAGTGAAATTAATTAAACAATGCTCAATATTACTCCCAAATTATGGAAACGGTTGAAATGCATCGGAATTGAAAATTGACCACGCAAGAGTGATCTCGATGATGAAATATGATGAACAAACATGACTGAGTGACTTACTAAAAATAGCCACTCCCTCCAAGAATATTGGAGCCCAAACCAGAAGCCGAAAATAACATATTAAAGCATCATATAACTCATATAAACCATCTGAGCTCACTGATAACATAAAATCTCCCCTCTGATTAGGCTGACACAAAACTAGAAAGCCGTCTCCAATTGCAGAGTAAGAGAACCCAAAAATGGGGAGATTACATGTACCTTGGCTAAAATAAAATTGGCCTTGGCCCTACCCTTGGTTTCCTAATTCAAGGGAAAATCAATGTGAGAGAACCACAACATGAACTTGCAATAAAATTTAGTAAGGCATAAGATGTTGCAAATAAAAGACATAATGAAGAAGAATAAAATCAAGAAGTGGCAAATAGGCTAAAAGTTGAATCATTCTTCATGTAGTGACAAATAGTAGTGCATATTATATAGCATTCCTCAATAACCACATTATAATGGTATGACCTTGACACATAATTGTGTACATCTCACTTAGGATTAATATTATCTCAAGATGCACATGAAGGTGGTAAGATGACTTAGGATTATGGGCCAAAAGGATACTAATTGCCCCCCTAATCATAAGTCCATACTTATGTACCAACTAGGCAACAAATACTAGTACAAAAGATAATGACATATCCAAGTCTTCAACTTGATACTCATGGTCTAAAGCCTCACGAGTCTTGATGAAGATCCACCAACAAAACCACCAAAAGTGGATGCTGAAAATCAAGTTTGGAAATCTCACAGTGCAACAAATGAGCCAAATAACCTGTAAGTGTTTGTTGATGTAAGCTTAAATCAATGAGAGAAGACCTTGATGAGAAGTGAATTGGTTGCAATTCCAACACATCCAAAATCCTAAAAATTCCTACCAATCCAATGTGATAAGAAAAAATGCAAAAGAATCAACTATCCATTGCTAGGTTCAAAGACTATCCTTGTAAATTCCGAAGATTATGTTTGAAGACTATGAAGTGAACAAACATGTTCACATCACTGTTCTAAAAAAGAGACACATAAAAATCTGTCAATAATCCCACGAACAAAAAACAATTTCGATCAATATACCAATCATGTATCCTTAAAAACTTGCGTATAAAAACCCATGAATGATTCAACAAGGAGTGAGTCATAATCCTACCAAAAACTGTTGAGAAGTAAACTAGGTGAACTGTTAGTACTACTCCAAATCTTTAAACCAATATGGTGACCAAAAATGTCAAACAACCATGTAAGTTATGATTTATTAAATCCTCAAATTCCAAAATGTGGTAAACCATTTTTCCATACCAATATCCTCAAAATCCTGAAAAATCTAAAAAAAATCATTGAAATAACACCCATGTCATTACCCTAAAAAAACATGAAAATCCTAAAAAATGCTTAGTGTTGAATCATCTTGGTGAAAATACTCTGAAGGTCAAAATGGCCAATCCAAAATCCTCAAAATCATCTTGAAAAATACTCAAAAATTCCAAGTGATCCATGCCGATGAAATCATCAAATCCTCAATCCATCGTCTTGAAAAAATTGAAATCTTCAAAAATCAAACTAAGTAGACTTTGAAATTTGAAGTCTGAAAAACATAATTAATATCTTCTCCCTATCAATTGAAAGGTGAGAAGCCATGAGACTTGTAAGTCAACAACATTAATGTACCCCCCTATAAGGTGGAAAATGGTGGTGTCTTTGAGTAGAGTCTTGTAATGCACCCAACCCCAAGCTGGGTCACGCCACCGCAAAAATGACCCAATAAAATCATGATACCAATTTTTAGATGCGAAAATAAACACATCATGACATTCAAGCTCGTGAAATTGTCCATGATAATTAAAAACACAAATGAAATCACTTAAATGTGCACAGGAACAACTAAACACATAAAGCAACATTCATCCACATAAATAGAGATTCAAAGCATCATTCTACTCACAACAATCAACAATAACTAAAATAACTCAGAGTAAAATGCACAAAAATTGTCTCAGCAATTAACATATATAAAAACAACAAATAAGAACACTTCTCCTAGTAAATATGCAACCCGTTGCAGAGGACGAATGATCCTCCCAGCCGTAGACATATTATTCTAGTTCTCAACAACAAGTCAACCCTGATATGAGGCTATGAATCCAAAAGAGACAGTGGTCCCTAAGGCTGGCTAATCCCCCCCTCTCAATGGTCAATTCCCACATCTAATTCCACTCCACCAAATCTCTTCCCTACAACCTACACAACCCAAGGATGGGATCCCCCTTCACTACTTACAGTCCCTCAGGCCTTCCCGGTCCCCTCTAGGGATCCAACATATGTTGGATAGGAATCTCTTTGCTAGGACTCCAAGAATATACAATTGCAATAGGAATTCACACACAAAAAAAATACTTGCTTTCTGGACAATTTCTTGAACAAAAAATTACTCCCAGGCTCATAGCCTCTCTTCCCATCAAATTACAAATCCAAAACAAGTACCATACATGCCCACTATGGTTTCTTTCAAGATTCAACACTCTAAACACTCTTGTTGTCCAAAATATTTTCTGTAAAAACTCCCTTCCTTCCCCATACAAATTTTCTTTTTCTCCCATGATTTCTTGACTCACACTCTTCCCAATGTTGATTGTACTCTACCCCCATTCTCTCAATAACTATGGGATGTGACTTCTCACACCCATCCTCTTACATGAATTAATTGATTGGGCTCTAGAACACTGAATAGAAAAATATAAGGTTCAAAGTAAGGATAGTTTAGAAAGATGGTTTGGGTTTAATAGACATGGGTAACTCTCCCCCTTGGACCCCTTCCCTCTCTTGTGGAAAATTAGCCCCCAAATCTTCGTCCATTATTTGCAGCTAGTTATACATTTTGATTTATTTTATTCAATATACATTATTTACATATTACATCGCTTGACTCTCATCCATACATCACACTTACAATTTATATTTCTAATTTGGGGATTAAAAATGGGGATCTTACATTCCCCTCCTTCTACCAACTACATTGTCCTCAATGCACATCACTATACAATTTACACATTGACATATATAAAATGTTACATCATAATACTTTGACAATTCCGTAACTTAATGACTCATAAAAAAATTCCAACCAACAACTCTCTTTTCCCATCAACCTGCACATCCCAAGGAGTGGGATCTGACATCAGTTTGACAAGAGTCTTAAATTTGTGGCTCCAGGAAATCTAGCTACCAAGATAGAGTCTTCATTCCCTTATGTACAAATGTACATTCAATTTTCTTCAAAATTTGCAAAAAATTGTTGGTATGCTTCCTGCATGGCTTCCTCGTGCTCCCACCTAGTGTCTTCAGGACCATAGCAGGTCCATTGAACCTTTACCAAGCTGATGGATTTGTTTCTCAACACTTTTAATTTCTGGTCCATTGAACCTTTACCAAGCTGATGGATGCACACTGGTTCCACCTGAAATTCCCCTTTGTGTTCCACCTAAATCACAATCCAATCAATCAGATGGTTAGGATCAAGAACATACTTTTTAAATAAAGACGCAAGGAACAAGTTATAAATTCTCATGGATGCAGGTAATTTTGGGCATCTTCCCAATTTTAGCGAGCTCCTCCAGGATTTAACTTTTAAAAACACATGCTCTCCCACTTTGAATTCTCTATGTGTTCTTCTTCTATCGACATATCTCTTCTTCCTTTCTTGTGCAACTTTCAAATTCTTCTTGATCTTTACCATCTACTCTTCCATTTCCCTTAATTACAATTATGGCCCAATTACAACTCTATCTGCTGGGTTATCCTAGATCACAGGTGTGTTGCATTTTTTTATCATACAAGGCTTCAAACGGGCTCATCTTCAATGATTCACTATACCCATTATTGTAAGAAAACTCAACTAAATTGATATAGTCCTCCCACCTAGAAGGCTTGTCCATTACATATATTCTCAACATATATTCAATTATCCAACTATTCCTCTATGTATGTCCATCTGACTCTGGGTGATATGTTGTATTGAAATTCAAATTGGTCCCAAATCCTTTTAAAAATGCTTTCCAAAATTGGAAGTGAACTTGGGATCTCAGTGTGACACTATTTCCTTAGGCACACCATGTAGCCTAGCAATTGTTTTCATATAAATTTCTGCAATATTGGTTTCCTTATGAGTTATTTTCACCAGAATGAAATGTCCAACCTTTGTAAGCTTGTCCACCATTTCCATGATGGAATCGCGTTCCCTTGTTGTCTTGGGAAATTTAGTTATGAAATCAATAGTAATAACTTCCCATTTCCATTCAGAAATGGGCAATGTGTAACATCCCCATTATAATCCCCAATTTAATTAATTCTTATGTGGATATGATAAGTGGCTACGACCAAACGATGTAATATGCGAATTGTATTTCTATGTTTTAATAATAAAATGTGATGCCAACTGCTAAGGGGGACATGGAAAAGAGATGGGGGATTAATTAATCCACAAGAGGGGGAAGTCTCTAGGATAATGGCCAAGAGGGGCCCAAGGGGGAAATACCCATGTATATTAGTTCAACCTATTTTTCCTAAAATTGTCATTTGTATATGAACCTTCCAATTTTTGATTGAGTGTTCCCAAAGCCAATCATTGAATACATGGAAGAGGGTGGGTGTGAAGGGTCACATCCCATAGTTATTGGGCACATGGGGGTTGAGTACAATCATCTTGGGGAAGAGTGTGAGTCAAGAAAGTTAAGCCAAAGGGATGAAATTTGTATGGGATGGGATGAAAATTCTTAGACAAGAAGTTTTTGGTGCATGAGAGAAAGTAGAGAAGAAGAAAGAGAGCTTGAAGCTGGTGCAACCATGGAGGACAAATTATAGAGAAAGATGGAACATATTTGGGGCGTTTTGGAGCTAAAGATTGAAGAGCCATGTTGTTAGGCCTAAAGAGTGAACTTCGGAGTGAGTTGCACTATAATATCAAGTGTTTGTTGTTGGTTTGTTGGTAGTTTTCCTAGCATCAAGTTCCCTGGATTTCCCAACTAAGAGATTCCTAGCTACCTGTGCTAGAGAGACCCTAATAAATGAATGGCACATTCCTTGGGTTAATTTTGATAAACAGATGGCACATCTCTTGGGTTATCTCTGATAAATGAATGGTGCATTCCTTGGGTTGGGCAAGTCATGAGGAAGCGAGATGGTAGAAAAATTGGGATAGTTGTAGGAGAATATCAGTTGGGTTATGAGTTTTATGAGCTGCGAGTGGACTATGAGAGACCACCCTCTTTTGTGGATTACTAGCCTCAACTCGAGGGTGACTGACTGTTGAGAATTGAAACAATCATTCTATGGTTGTGTGGAACGTCCGTCCCAAGCAGTTGGTTGCACACCATATTCAAAAGATAAGTGTTATATCTTGTTGTCGTGTTATTTACATGTGTTATTGTTGTGGATGAACTCTGTGTATTTGAGAATGATTTATATGATGCTATGTGAATTATTAAGCTGCATTCATGTTAATTTGGTGTGCTTTAGATGGATCTATTTTATGGTTATAGAAAGTAGCTAAACCTATTTTAAATTCGTAGCTGTAAGCTACAAGAAATCAAGTAACAGTAAAATAATTATTTTACTTAGTAGAAATTTCTTTTTTATGTGTATTCCACACCGTAATGTCTCTTGGTTGGGCTAGGGGAATGTTTCAAAGTGGTATCAGAGCCTAGTTTCCAACACTGATCCTGGATGGGTCAAATTAACAGAATGCTGAAGTGGAAATTCATAGAGAATTAATTTTTGGAGTATGTTTGCAACTTGTTTGAATAAATTACTGCAGTAAAGTTGAGAGATTTCATGGGTAATGTGAAGAATCAAGCCCAAAAATTATGTATAAGCAAATTTAGTCTCTAATTAAGCAGATTTGGGCCTGTAGTTGGCCAAAATTTGAAGTTACAGAGCGGCCATGTCGCCCATGACAAAATTGAGGCGAAATTGGGAAAAAGCCCCAATTTTCGTAGAGTAATTCAAGACAAATTCAATGCAAAAGAGGTGAATTTGNGTGTCGAATTTGTATGTACAGACTCAATTTGGTTGTATTGAGATTAATTACAAGATCTAATGGCATCCATCAAAATAATTGTGAAATCGAGCCTCTTTGGAAAATTTCGAAAATTTTGAAAATAAAAAAAATTTGGGTATTTTTCTGTACAAGGATGTCGACATGACGTGGAGGCCACGTGTCAGCTGATGTGGTAGAAGAAATATGTGTACTACCATGGTGACAAGTACATGTTGGATGGGATGACAGTTGGTAGGTGATGTGAAGCCATGTGGTAGGCCAATTATAAGTCCCACGAAACCGCGGTAATATCTTGGAAATTGTCTAAGTCCTAAGGATTGGTCAAGCATATGGGTGGATGGAGTTCTAAGAGAAAAATAAATATGGGATCACTCGAAATTGCGGTAATAAGTGAAAAATTGGCTAAGTACCAAGAGTGGATCGATCGGACGGGGTCACGTATATAAGAGCCAGGAAAGTGCTGTAGATCCCTGCCCGCGGTGAGATATGAGAAAATGACTAAGTATGGAAAATTGATGGGGTGGATAGGAGGTCACCATGTGTCACATATCGGATGGACGAAGAGTGAAGGATACAACGATTCATGATGTATTATAGACCTACGGATAAAATAATGGAAAATAATCTAAGTATAAGTGCAAAGTGAGTGCGGCGAAACTAGAGGGTACAAATTGGAGAACATGAAAGAGAGAAATGAAGAAGAGATATGATTTAGATCTGTGATGAATCCATTAAGACAGATCAACAATGGAGATCTAATCAATAAATGATCGGATGGTTTTCGAGCGTTGCTACTATGTTGCACGTGCTAATGAATATTCCTTCACTGTTTTTCCACCATAACTTTAAGCTCAGAGCTCGAATTAGAGAAAACAAATAGTCATTGGAAAGGTCTTGAGGAGTAGAAGAGATATGTCAACCCAAAATTTTGATTTGGGCATTATATTTTCTTCAAAAGTGATAAAAGTGAATTCTGTAGTAGTAAAAGAGTGGAAATTACAACTTGTAATTGTTGTAACTTTTTGCTCAAAACTCAGATTGAGGCATGAGGACAACCGTTGGAAAGTTGTTTAAAAAAATAATGAATTTAAGGAATCCTACTTGGGAGTAGTGCATTAATATTCTTCATAGTTTAAAATAAATAATTATTTGTAATCTAATTGATAAATATTTTTCAATATGCTTAATTCTAACAACAAATTATTGCATGCACATTCTTGCAGAATTATAGATATAGAAAAACATACTTTAGTTCCTACATGAGAAATAGAGACATAGAGGATTCTCAATGGTTTTACATCCATGAATAATAAATTAGAGGTTTGCATGGGTAATGCTGAGACTAAGTCTAATGGGAGAAGATACATGTAAGATCCTGTAACTATGAGAAGCCTACAAAAAGAAATGAAGAGCTATAGGGCCAATAATGAGAGGATCATGAAGGCTCAAGAAGAGATACTTCAAATCCTAAATATGCTACATAAGCAAGTTAACAAGGACTCTAGCACCAAGTAAGAAACTAGTGCTAGACAAGTATCGACATCAATATCCTATAGAAAAAGAGATGATCATGGGAATGATAGGCAGTCAAGAAGCATGAGTAGACACCATCATTCTCCAAGGCATTCCTACAAAAAAACTCAAACAAGTTCAAGTCTAGGGAGTAACCCAAGTGTGTCTCATGTTTGGAGGAAAAGGAGAAGACACGAGGAAGACATCTTGCAGGGTGAACTCAGGAGGATTAAGCCACCAACTTTCAATGGTGAGCACAAGAAAGGAGAAGATGTTGAGGCCTGGTTGTTGGAAATGAAGAAATATTTTCAGCTACATGATTACCCATATCAAGCAAAAGCTAAAATTTCCAACTACCACTTGCAAGGGAAGGAAACCATGTGGTGGGATCAACTTAAGCAAGCAAAGAATCTTGATGAGAAAAGAATCTCATGGAGACAGTTCAAGGGATATTTCCAAGAGAAATATTTTTTTGAGCATTACAATGAAAGAAATATGAAAGATTTCTTTGAACTCAAGTTGGGAACCATGACGATGGAGGAATATGAGAAGAGATTATTTGAATTGTTAATTTATGTTGACTTCATCAAGGATGGGAAGGTCAAAATCCAAAGGTTTCTGAGTGGCTTACCCTCTTTCTACAGTGATAAGATTCAATATGATAACCCCAAAACCTTGGAGGAAATCATAAGGAGAGAAAGACATATGTATGCGCAGAGAAAATGAAGACTAGTTTTCCAAAAAGATTGGAATGACAAGATGAAGGGTAAAATGGATCAAAGGCATAAGGGTTTTAAGGCACCCTTTTCCAGGAATAATTCCCAAGCAAATCAACAAATTCAAGTCACTCAAAATGAACACAAGACTGCAAGTTCATTTGGAAAAAGGCCAAGGCAACAACTGATGCAATGTTGGGGATGTGAGGGAAATCATATATATATGGATTTCCCTCACAAAGGAGAAAGAATGAGAACTACCCACAACATTCAAGAGGTTGAAATAATAGAAGACATTGGAAGACACATGCCAAAGATTTATGCAGCCTCGGATAACAAGCAAACTAAATATCAATCTCCCATGAGTGAAGTGAAAGGTAAGATCAATAATGAGCCCATAACAATTTTAATTGATTTTGGAGCTATCCATAGTTACATAAATTCTAACATTGTTGAAAGATTTCACTTGCAAAGAAGTAAGCATACTAAATCTTGGTTAGTTCAATTAGCCATGGGGGCTAAGAGGAAAATCAATGAGTTGGTTAAACATTATGCAATAGACATGAATGGACTCAATACAAAGGTGGATGTAAACATGATACCATTGGGTTCATATGGTTGTCTAATTGGCATGGATTGGTTGGAAAAACATCATGTTGTCCTAGATTGTTACAACAAGACAATAACATGTCTTAATGATGAAGGGAAACAAGGAAATATTCAAGGCATTCCAAGAGCTGTGGTTGTTAGAGATATTTCAGCTATGCAGTTGAAGAAGAGCTTCAAAAAAGGATGTTAAATATTTGCAGACCATATGGAGGAGGAAGGAAAAGACAAAGTGACAAGCATTGAAGACCATCTAGTTTTGAGGGATTTTGAAGATGTTTTTAGAGAAATTTCGAGATTACCACCAAAGAGATACATTGATTTCTCTATTGATTTGGTGCCAAGATCTGCCCCAATGTCTAAAACGCTTTTACAGAATGGGCACACCAGAACTAAAAGAGTTGTAGATGTACCTTGAAGAAATTTTGAAGAAGGGGTACATACGCCCAAGTGTGTCACCTTGGGGAGCCCCGGTTCTTTTCGTAAAGATGAAAGATGGAACCTTAAGGATGTGTATTGATTACAGGAGGCTTAATAAGGTCACCATAAAGAATAAGTATCCTTTGCCAAGAATTGATGATTTGTTTGATCAACTGAAGGGTGAAAGAATCTTTTCGAAGATTGACTTGAGATCATACTATCATCAAGTAAGGATAAAGGAAGAAGACATCAAGAAGGCAACATTCAGAACAAGATATGGGCATTATGAATTCACAGTAATGCCATTTGGGCTATCAAATGCCCCAACAATTTTTATGTCTTTGATGAATGGAGTGTTCAGGGAGTACTTGGACAAGTTTGTGATTGTGTTCCTAGATGATATAATCATCTACTCTAAAT
>JASDQU010309563.1:23808-33863 GCA_032191745.1 Picea mariana
AGGATTGGTCAGGCATATGGGTGGATGGAGTTCTAAGAGAAAAATAAATATGGGATCACTCTAAAATGCGGTAATAAGTGAAAAATTGGCTAAGTACCAAGAGTGGATCGGTCGGACGGGGTCACGTATATAAGAGCTGAGGAAGTGCTGTAGACCCCTGCCAGCGGTGAGATATGAGAAAATGACTAAGTATGGAAAATTGATCGGGTGGATAGGAGGTCACCATGTGTCACATATCGGATGGACGAAGTGTGAAGGATACGATGATTCATGATGTATTATAGACCTACGGAATGATCTAAGTATAAGTGCAAAGTGAGTGCAGCGAAACTAGAGGGTACAAATTGGAGAACACAAAAGAGAGAAATGAAGAAGAGATATGATTTAGATCTATGGTGAATCCATTAAGACAGATCAACGATGGAGATCTAATCAAGAAATGATCGGATGGTTTTTGAGCGATGCTACTATGTTGCACGTGCTAATGAATATTCCTTCACTGTTTTGCCACCATAACTTTAAGCTCAGAGCTCGGATTAGAGAAAACAAATAGTTATTGGAAAGGTCTTGAGGAGTATAAGAGATATTTCAACCCAAAATTTTGATTTGGGCATCATCTTTTCTTCAAAAGTGATAAAATTAAATTCTGTAGCAGTAAAAGAGTGGAAATTGCAACTTGTAATTGTTGTAACTTTTCGCTCAAAACTCAGGTTGAGGCATGAGGACAACCGTTGGAAATTTGTTTCAAAAAATAATGAATTTAAGGAATCCTACTTGGGAGTAGTGTATTAATATTCTTCATAGTTTAAAACAAATAATTATTTTTAATCTATTGATAAA
Source organism: Picea mariana (assembly GCA_032191745.1). Lineage (NCBI taxonomy): Eukaryota > Viridiplantae > Streptophyta > Pinopsida > Pinales > Pinaceae > Picea > Picea mariana. The sequence continues at coordinate 24,649 of JASDQU010309563.1, forward strand.
TATTTTTCAATATGCTTAATTCTAACAACAAATTATTGCATGCACATTCTTGCAGAATTATTGATACAGAAAACCATACTTTAGTTCCTACATGAGAAATAGAGACATGGATGATTCTCAATGGTTTTACATCCATGAATAATAAATTAGAGGTATGCATGGGTAATGCTGAGACTAAGTCTAATGGGAGAAGATACATGCAAGATCCTGTAACTATGAGAAGACTGCAAAAAGAAGTGAAGATCTATAGGGCCAATAATGAGAGGATCATGAAGGCTCAAGAAGAGATACTTCAAATCCTAAATATGCTACATAAGCAAGTTAACAAGGACTCTGGCGCCAAGTAAGCATCTAGTGCTAGACAAGTATTGACATCAATATCCCATAGCAAAAGAGATGATCATGGGAATGATAGGCAGTCAAGAAGCATGAGTAGACACCATCATTCTCCAAGGCATTCCTACAAAAGAACTCATTCAAATTCAAGTCTAGGGAGAAACCCAAGTGTGTCTCATGTTTGGAGGAAAAGGAGAAGACACGAGGAAGACATCTTGCAAGGTGAACTCAGGAGGATTAAGCCACCAACTTTTAATGGTGAACACAAGAAAGGAGAAGATGTTGAGGCTTGGTTGTTGGAAATGAAGAAATACTTCCAGCTACATGATTACCCATCCTGGGAAAAAGATAAAATTTACAACTACCACTTGTAAGGGAAGGAAACCATGTGGTGGGATCAGCTTAAGCAAGCAAAGAATCTTGACGAGAAAAGAATCTCATGGAGACAGTATATTTCCAAGAGAAATATTTGTCCGAGCATTACTATGAAAGAAATATGAAAGATTTCTTTGAACTCAAGTTGGGAACCATGACAATGGAGGAATATGAGAAGCGATTCTTTGAATTGTTAATTTATGTTGACTTCATCAAGGATGGGAAGGTCAAAATCCAAAGGTTTCTGAGTGGGTTACCCTCTTTCTACAGTGATAAGATTCAATATGATAACCCCAAAACCTTGGAGGAAATCATAAGGAGAGAAAGACATATGCATGAGTAGAGCAAATGAAGACTAGTTTTCCAAAAAGATTGGAATGACAAGATGAAGGGTAAAAGGGATCAAAGGCATAAGGGTTTTAAGGCACCCTTTTCCAGGAATAATTCCCAAGCAAATCAACAAATTCAAATCACTCAAAATGAACACAAGACTGCAAGTTCATTTGGAAAAAGGCCAAGGCAACAACTGATGCAATGTTGGGGATGTGAGGGAAATCATATATATAGGGATTTCCCTCACAAAGGAGAAAGAACGAGAACTACCCACAACATTCAAGAGGCTGAAATAGTAGAATACGTGGGAAGAAACATGCCAAAGATTTATGCAGCCTTGGATAACAAGCAAGCTAAATATCAATCTCCCATGAGTGAAGTGAAAGTTAAGATCAATAATGAGCCCATAACAATTTTAATTGATTCTGGAGCTATCCATAGTTACATAAATTCTAACATTGTTGAAAGATTTCACTTGCAAAGAAGTAAGCATACTAAATCTTGTTTAGTTCAATTAGTAAGGAAAATCAATGAGTTGGTTAAACATTATCCATAGACATGAATGGACTCAATACAAAGGTGGATATAAACATGATACCATTGGGTTCATATGGTTGTCTAATTGGCATGGATTGGTTGGAAAAACATCATGTTGTCCTAGATTGTTACAACAAGACAATAAAATGTCTTGATGATGAAGGGAAACAATACAATATTCAAGGCATTCCAAGAGCTGTGGCTGTTAGAGATATTTCAGCTATGCAGTTGAAGAAGATGTCAAATGTTTGCAGCCCATATGGAGGAGGAAGGAAAAGACAAAGTGACAAGCATTGAAGACCATATAGTTTTGAGGGATTTTGAAGATGTTTTTAGAGAAATTTCGAGACTAGCACCAAATAGATACTTTGATTTCTCTATTGATTTGGTGCCAAGATCTGCCCCAATGTCTAAAACACTTTTACAGAATGGGCACACCAGAACTAAAAGAGTTGCAGATGTAGCTTGAAGACATTTTGAAGAAGGGGTATATACACCCAAGTGTGTCACATTGGGGAGCCTTGGTTCTTTTTGTAAAGATGAAAGATGGAACCTTAAGGCTGTGTATTGATTACAGGAGGCTTAATAAGGTCACCATAAAGAATAAGTATCCTTTGCCAAGAATTGATGATTTGTTTGATCAACTGAAGGGTGCAAGAATCTTTTCGAAGATTGACTTGAGATCATACTATCATCAAGTAAGGATAAAGGAAGAAGACATCAACAAGGAAACATTCAGAGCAAGATATGGGCATTATGAATTCACAGTAGTGCCATTTGGGCTATCAAATGCCCCAACATTTTTTTTTGTCTTTGATGAATGGAGTGTTCAGGGAGTACTTGGACAAGTTTGTGATTGTGTTCCTAGATGATATAATCATCTACTCTAAATCAAAAGAGGAGCACGAGCAATGTTTAAGAATGTTGTTGCAAGTTCTAAGAGAGCATAAGTTGTATGCTAAGCTAAGTAAGCGCATCTTTTACCAAAAGAAGATTCAGTACTTGGGGCATATAATTTCAGCGAAAGGGATAAAAGTTGATCCTGAGAAGATATAGACCATTAGAAGATGGCCAACGCCTAGGAATGTGACAGAAGTCAGATTATTCATGGGTATTGCCGATTATTATTGAAGGTTCATAAAAGTTTTTTCAAAGATTGCAAGCCCAATCACTTTTTTGAAAAAGAAGGGAGTGAAATTTGAATGCACTTCCAAGTTTGAAGAGAGCTTTCAGCAGCTGAAAGACATCTTGACAAGTGCACTAATATTGAAGATTGCAAACCTAGATGAATATTTGGTTGTGTGCATTGATGCATGCAAAGAAGGGCTTGGTGGAGTTCTTAGTCAAAAGGATCATGTGGTATGTTATGAGTCTAGAAAACTAAAAGAGCATGAGAGAAGTTATGCCACACATGATCTAGAGTTAGCAACTATTGTACATGCATTAAAAATGTGGAGGCATTACCTTATGGGTAAGAAATTCGAGCTAAGAACATACCACTTATATGGTTTGAAACATTTGTTTGGACAACCAACACTAAATGCTAGACAAACCAGATGGCTGGAATTTCTGAGTGAATATGACTTCGAAATTAAGCATATAAAAGACAAAGAAAATAAAGTGGTTGATGCACTCAGAAGGAGAACTCATGAAGTGCATGTGGCAACCATCAACATGTACAGAATAGATATGAAAGATCAAATTATTGCAGTAGAAAATTCAGATCAACAATATGTGAAAATAAAAGAAACATTACAACAAGGAATTTTTCAGCAAAAATTTAATTGTTATGAGTTGAAGGAAGATGAGATTCTCATGTACAAAGACAAGGTGTACGTGTCGAATTCTAGTGAGATGAAAAATGTAGTTATGAAGGAAATGCATAATGTGTCGTATGTTGGACACCCAGGATATCAAAATATAATTGCAATAGTAAGAATCCAATACTTTTGGTCAGGAATGAAGAAAGAAGTGGCTAATTACATAGCTATATGTCTAGAGTGCCATAAAGTGAAGACTAAACATAGGCATCCAACTGGGTTATTGTAGCCATTGCCAATGGCAGAATGGAAATGTTTACGGTTGATTTTATCACAAAGCTACCAAGAATAGTGAAGCAACATGATTCCATCATGTTGGTGGTGGATAAATTAACTAAAGTAACACATTTTATTCCAGTGAAGACCACACATAAGGCAACAAATATTGAAAATATTTTCATAAAGGAAGTTTCTAGGTTACATGGAGTGCCTAATACAATAGTTTCAGATAGAGATCCAAAGTTTACTTCAAATTTTTGGAAAGGATTGTTCAAAATATTTGGGACGAATTTAAATCTTACCACAATGTATCATCCAGAGTCAGATGGGTAAACAAAGAGGACTAACATGATAATCGAGGACATGCTTAGAATGTATGTGGTGGATTATCCATCAAAGTGGGAAGATTATATTCATTTAGTTGAATTTTCCTACAACAATGGGTATCAAGCCTCATTGAAAATGAGTCTATTTGAAGCATTGTATGGCATCAAATATAACACTCGGTGAGTTGGGATAATCCGGTAGACATGACAATTGTTGGGCCAGATTTGTTGAAGGAAATGGAAGAACAGATGAAAAGAATAAAGTAGAATTTGAAGGTTGCCCGGGATAGGAAGAAAAGTTATGAAGACAAGAACAGAGTTTTCAAATATTGTAAAGTGGGCGAACATGTGTTTTTTAAAGTGAAGGAAAATAGAAGTTCGCTAAGATTAGGAAGTTGCTCAAAGTTGGCAGCGAGATATTGTGGACCTTTTGAAATATTAGAAAATATAAGGCCATTTGCATACATGCGATCATTTCCTGCATCCGTGAGAGTGCATACTGTATTTCATGTATCATTATTAAAGAAGTATGTACCTGATCCTAACTACATAATTGATTGGAATGTGATCCAGGTGGAACACAAAGGGGATTTCTGAGTGGAACCAGTCTGCATACTGGACCATAAAGTCAAAGTGCTTAGGAAAAAATCCATAGCGGTAGTAAAGGTTCAATGGACATGCTACGGTCCTCAAGATGATACATGGGAGCATGAGGAAAACATGCAGACAAAATATCCGCAAGTTTTTGACAATTTTGAAGAAAACAGAATGAAAGACTCCATTTTGAGCAGCTAGAGTTCTGGAACCATGTCTCAGAGTCCTAGCCAACTACATTGGGGACCTTGATAAACTGATGTCTCATTCCTTGGGTTAGCCTTGATAAACAGATGGTACATCACTTGGGTTAGACTTGATAAATGAATGATGCATTCCTTGGGTCAACGAGTTGAGAGGAACATGAGATTATGGTTGGAACTGCTACTTGAGTTCTAAAATTTTAGAATTTTATTTCTAAGTATTGTGATGTAAATTTTCATATATGTATATCGACATAGTGTGCACCGAGGACAACACACAATTGTAGGGGAGGGGGAATGTAACATCCCCATTATAATCCCCAGTTTAATTAATGTTTATGTGGATATGATATGTGGCTACGACCAAGCGATGTAATATGCCAATTGTATCTCTATGTTTTAATAATAAAATGTAATGCCAACTGCTAAGGGGGACATGGGAAAGAGATGGGGGATTAATTAATCCACAAGAGGGGGAAGTGTCCAGGATAATGGCCAAGAGGAGCCCAAGGGGAAAATACCCATGTATATTATTTCAACCAATTTTTCCTAAAATTGTCATTTGTATATGAACCTTCCAATTTTTGATTGAGTGTTCCCAAAGCCAATCATTGAATACATGTAAAAGGGTGGGTGTGAGGGGTCACATCCCCGAGTTATTGGGCACATGGGGGTTGAGTAGAATCAGCTTGGGGAAGAGTGTGAGTCAAAAAACACATGCTAAAGGGAGGAAATTTGTATGGGTTGGGACGACGGTTCTTATACAAGAAGTTTTTGGTGCATGAGAGAAAGTAGAGAGCAAAAAAGAGAGCTTGAAGCTGGTGCAACCATGGGGGGGGAATTCTAGAGCAAGCCGAAACACATTTGTAGTGTTTTGGAGCTGAAGATTGAAGAGCTAGGTTGTTAGGCCCGAAGAGTGAACTATGGAGTGAGTTGCATTGTAACAACAAGTGTTTGTTGTTGGTTTGTTGGTAGTTTTCCTAGAAACAAATTCCCTTGAGTTCCCAACTGAAATATTCCTAGCTACATGTGCCAAAGAGACCCTGATAAACGAACGACACATCCCTTGGGTTAATCATGATAAACATATGGAACATCCCTTGGGTTATCTCTGATAAACAAATGGTGCATTTCTTGGGTTGGGCAGGTTAGGAGGAAGAGAGATGGTAGAAAAATCAGGATAGTTGTAGGATAATATCAGTTGGGTTATGAGTTTTATGAGCTGTGAGTGGACTATGAGAGACCAACCTCTTTTGTGGATTACTAGCCTCAACTCAGGGGTGACTGGTTGTTGATAATTGGAACAATCAATCTATGGTTGGGTGGAATGTCCGTCCCAAGTAGCTGGTTGCACAACATATTCAAAATGTAAGTGTTATATCTTGTTGCTGTGTTATTTACATGTGTTATTGATGTGCATGAATTCTGTGTATTTGAGAATGATTTATATGCTGTTGTGTGAATTATTAAGCTGCATTCATGTTAATTTGGTGTTCTTTAGATGCATCTATTTTATGGTTATAGATAGTAGCTAAACTTGTTTTAAATTCGTAGCTGTAAGCTATAGGGAATCAGATAACAGTAAAATAATTACTTTAGTTAGCAAAAAAATCATTTTTATGTGTATTCCGCACCGCAATGTCCCTTGGTTGGTCTGGGGGAACGTTACACAATGGTTGCAACAATCTTGCTGGATGTCTATGCTCAACATTTACCTTCTTACATTCCATGCATCTGACCAAATAATTAATTACATATCTCTTCATACCAGGCCAAAAATATTGGTCTCTTACAACTGTAATAGTGTCCTGGTGTTGGAGCCGCCTTTGTTTTTCTAGCCCGTCACAAATTTCATTCTTAATGCTCGAAATCGATAGATGGTTTTTGTATTTTCCCTCTGTGGTTTCAAAATCTCTGAAGCTTTATCATGCGAGCACCGATGATTATTGTACTCTCGAGACGAGTCCTACCTTTCGTAAAAATGTTTCCTCTTTTGTTCTACCTCGGGATCTTGTAGGTCGGATACTATAAGTCATGTAGTTTATACTTCCCGAGCTACGAAATGGCGAAATCATTTTAATTTTTCATCCAGGGTAGTAACGAGAGTAAAGTTTTCCCTAAACCATGATTAAACGTCATTGGGTTTTCACACCTCGACGTTCACCAAACCCAAAAGTTTATTGTTGTAGCCCCGATAGCCAAGAACCCAAAGTCCTTATTTTAGTAACCCTTGTCAAGGTTAAAAGTAAAAACTAAACCATGGTAACGTTCTGTCGGCAATTCGCCACTCGACGTTTTCTTTTTTAAAAGTTATATTGTCTAAACCCCGACTCATGAAATCACGACAAGGATATGAACGTAATTAATTAATCACTTAATCCGACTTTATCTGCCTTTTAATTAAGTGGTATTATCGTGATCTCGCGGTTTCACAGCTCGGCATGCAAACTTCCCGGAAACTTACCTTCGAAGCTCCGAGTCGCGATATGGCGAATATAAGTAATTACGAAGTCAATTAAGCGCCTAATCACAATTGTGGTTTTGTTAACCAAAATCGATCATCACAAATTCAGGGGTTAGAGGTTCAAAGAGTTAAAGAAAAAATTCCGATACAACGAGTACCGAAAGATAAATTAACGTTGGTAAAACCGGATTAATTAAGCTAAATAAATTTATCCCGTGTTTTGATGTTTTCATGTTTTACGAGGTAGCCTTATTCCTTCCATGCGCCAATTGACGTTTCAAACCGCCAAAATTTATGACATTAATGAGGAAATAGGGCAAATCGATGAATAAAGATCGGATTTTTACGGCTAAATTTATTTCTAAAACACGATTTGACAGACCTGTTTTGAAAGGTACCGAGTTTTCGAATATATATAAGAGCTGTTATGCATTATAACAAATTCATTTCTACATTACGCAGAGCACATTATCTCTGAGCAAGCTAACTTCTGTATGTATACGTATTTTTATTGCAGAAGAGCTAAAGCAGAATCTCCAGGCATGGCCCCGTGAAAAGCATCCAAGGAAAATGTAGAGGTTTCAGGACAAGGTTCAGACAATGTCACTGATACTTCACCTCAAAGTATCGACTCGGTCCCGAATTGGTCGTTCGTTTCAGATGTTCTGCAGGACGAATTGGTGGATTATTCCGATGACTCCAGCGACAATGAAAAGGATGACATAACCACCAAGTATAAGATCGTCATTCAATCCAGAATGCACAAAGTAGCAGCCAAGCCACGATTGCTTCCATATTATGACATGGTCCGATGGGCATTAGACCATGTGGACATACCGACCAGAACCATCATGAATGAGCAGAAAGTCACCATCGGGACTTTCAGGCCGGAACATATGCAAGCCATGTATAATCTGCCCACAACGTCCGATTATACATATGGCACTGAATTCTTGGATGAGCTCAAGCAGAAGGAATGCGTACAGTATGATAAAACCATGTCCAGTTTAATAAGAGATTGGGTTTCGCACGCCACGAAGTTCAGGGCTGATAGCCACGACATATATTCAATAGCTTCCTTAGAACCACAGTACAAGTATGTTTCCATGATGACATGTAGGTTATACGGGAGAGAGGACACCTCACATTTTTTTCTTCCATGGGTGCCTCTAATGTTTCGGGTCACCGAAGGCAGTTCCTTCGACTGGGCGAAAATGTTGTTCGACAACTTGACCAGTCGGGTCACAGAGTATCGGGCACAGAAAGAGAGTGGAAAGGCATCTTCATTTTTCATGTCTGCATACATTATGGACGCTGTGTGTTTTTTAACACCATTTCCCTTAATGAGCTGGAGTTGGACCCCAGCAGAAGACGAGCCTATCCACGTTTATCATGCGGAATTGTGGGAAAACAAAGCGACAAATTTTGTGTATGAAGTCTTCAACTGGGTGATGGTGCCCCTGCATGTCACTATTTTCGGCCACCCGCCACCTAGGATCTTGGACAGTGTAGTAAAAAATATGAGTAGCATAGCAGACTGGTATGTAGAAGCCGAATTTTCATACCTCAGAGTTTTTGGGGCTTCTATTTCCCCGCATGCATTGCCATTGTTCATTCCCGACAAGTTGGCTTGTCGTGAGGTTGCTAGACAAACAATAATTGGTGGTATTAGTAAGGAGCTTAAGGGATATTCAAAGAAGGTATGGCCACCTTTTCCTTTTCATTTAAATTCATATTCTTTATTAGATTTCAGGCATGCCAAAGCTGAGGCAGCAGCCCTGGAAGACCTAAATTTGGTCCTCATTGAATACAAGAAGCACGATCCGCAAAGGGTTGTGAGCAATCATTTGGCCAGTTGCGGGCTCAAGAGATTTGAGCACGAGAATTCACCCTCAGATGACATTTTCCGAGGCGCAAGGTCCTATGCCGAGATTCTAGCTCGGATACAAACCTTGGCACCCGAGGAGAGAGCCGATGTTCTGAAGTTCCAAGAACATCGACGCAGTTG
>JASDQU010309563.1:33913-57943 GCA_032191745.1 Picea mariana
CTAGGAATGTGACAGAAGTCGTATTATTCATGGGTATTGCCAATTATTATTGAAGGTTCATAAAAGTTTTTTCAAAGATTGCAAGCCCAATCACTTTTTTGAAAAAGAAGGGAGTGAAATTTGAATGGGCTTCCAAGTCTGAAGAGAGCTTTCAGTAGCTGAAAGACATCTTGACAAGTGCACTAATATTGAAGATTGCAAACCTAGATGAATATTTGGTTGTGTACACTGATGCATGCAAAGAAGGGATTGGTGGAGTTTTTTAGTCAAAAGGATCATGTGGTATGTTATGAGTCTAGAAAACTAAAAGAGCATGAGAGAAGTTATGCCACACATGATCTAGAGTTAGCAACTATTGTACATGCATTAAAAATGTGGAGGCATTACCTTATGGGTAAGAAATCCGAGCTAAGAACATACCACTTATATGGTTTGAAACATTTGTTTGGACAACCAACACTAAATGCTAGACAAACTAGATGGCTGGAATTTCTGAGTGAATATGACTTCGAAATTAAGCATATAAAAGACAAAGAAAATCAAGTGGTTGATGCACTCAGAAGGAGAACTCATGAAGTGCATGCAACAACCATCAACATGTACATAATAGATCTGAAAGATCAAATTATTGCAGTAGAAAATTTAGATCAACAATATGTGAAAATAAAAGAAACATTACAACAAGAAAATTTTCAGTAGAAATTTAATTTTATGAGTTGAAGGAAGATGAGATTCTTATGTACAAAGGCAAGGTGTATGTGTCGAATTCTAGTGAGCTGAAAAACATAGTTATGAAGGAAATCCATAATGTGTTGTATGTTGGACACCCAAGATATCAAAAGATAATTGCAACAGTAAGAAACCAATACTTTTGGTCGGGAATGAAGAAAGAAGTGGCTAATTACATAGCTAGATGTCTAGAGTGCCATAAAGTGAAGACTAAACATAGGCATCCGACTGGGTTATTGTAGCCATTAACAATGGCAGAATGGAAATGTTTACGATTGATTTTATCACAAAGCTACCCAGAATAGTGAAGCAACATGATTCCATCATGTTGGTGGTGGATAAATTAACTAAAGTAGCACATTTTATTCCAGTGAAGACCACACATAAGGCAACACATATTGAAAATATTTTCATAAAAGAAGTTTCTGAGTTACATGGAGTGCCTAATACAACAGTTTCAGATAGAGATCTAAAGTTTACTTCAAATTTTTGGAAATGATTGTTCAAAATATTTGGGACGAATTTAAATCTTACCACAATGTATCATCCAGAGTCAGATGGGTAAACAAAGAGGATTAACATGATAATTGAGGACATGCTTAGAATGTATGTGATGGATTATCCATCAAAGTGGGAAGATCATATTCATTTAGTTGAATTTTCCTACAACAATGGGTATCAAGCCTCATTGAAAATGAGTCTATTTGAAGCATTGTATGGCATCAAATATAACACTTGGTGAGTTGGGATAATCCAGTAGACATGAAAATTGTCGGGCCAGATTTGTTGAAGGAAATGGAAGAGCAGATGAAAAGGATAAAGAAGAATTTAAAGGTTGCCCAAAATAGGAAGAAAAGTTATGCAAACAAGAATAGAGTTTTCAAATATTGTAAAGTGGGCGAACATGTGTTTTTTAAAGTGAAGGAAAAGAGAAGTTCACTAAGATTGGGAAGTTGCTCGAAGTTGGCAGCGAGATATTGTAGACCTTTTGAAATATTAGAAAATATAAGGCCATTTGCATACATTCTATCATTTCCTGCATCCATGAGAGTGCATACTGTATTTCATGTATCATTATTAAAGAAGTATGTACCTGATCCTAACTACATAATTGATTGGAATGTGATCCAGGTGGAACATGAAGGAGATTTTTGAGTGGAACTAGTACGCGTCTTGGACCATAAAGTCAAAGTGCTTAGGAAAAAATCCATAGGGGTAGTAAATGTTCAATGGACATGCTACGGTCCTCAAGATGCTACATGGGAGCATGAGGAAAACATGCAGACAAAATACTCGCAAGTTTTTGACAATTTTGAAGAAAACAAAATGAAAGATTCCATTTTGAGCAGCTAGAGTTCTAGAACTATGTCTCAGAGTCCTAGCCAACTACATTGGGGACCTTGATAAAAGGATGTCTCATTCCTTGGGTTAGCCCTGATAAACATATGGTACATCAATTGGGTTAGACTTGATAAACGAATGATGCATTCCTTGGGTCAACGAGTTGAGAGTAACATGAGATTATGGTTGGAACTGCTACTTGAGTTCTAAAATTTTAGAATTTTATTTCTGAGTATTGTGATGTAAATTTTCATATATGTATATCGACATAGTGTGCACCGAGGACGACACACAATTGTAGGGGAGGGGGAATGTAACAACCCCATTATAATCCCCAGTTTAATTAATGTTTATGTGGATATGATATGTGGCTACCACCAAGCGATGTAATATGCCAATTGTATCTCTATGTTTTAATAATAAACTGTAGTGCCAACTGCTAAGGGGGACATGGGAAAGAGATGGGAGATTAATTAATCCACAAGAGGGAGAAGTGTCTAGGATAATGGCCAAGAGGAGCCCAAGGGGGAAATACCCATGTATATTATTTCAACCCATTTTTCCTAAAATTGTCATTTGTATATGAACCTTCCAATTTTTGATTGAGTGTTCCCGAAGCCAATCATTGAATACATGTAAAAGGGTGGGTGTGAGGGGTCACATCCCCGATTTATTGGGCACATGGAGGTTGAGTAGAATCAGCTCGGGGAAGAGTGTGAGTCAAAAAAGACATGCTAAAGGGAGGAAATTGGTATGGGTTGGGATGATGGTTCTTAGACAAGAAGTTTTTGGTGCATGAGAGAAAGTAGAGAGCAAGAAAGAGAGCTTGAAGCTGGTGCAACCATGAAGGGAAAATTCTAGAGCAAGCCGAAACACATTTGTAGCGTTTTGGAGCTGAAGATTGAAGAGCCAGGTTGTTAGGCCTGAAGAGTGAACTATGGAGTGAGTTACATTGTAACAACAAGTGTTTGTTGTTGGTTTTTTGGTAGTTTTCCTAGCAACAAATTCCCTTGAGTTCCCAACTGAAATCTTCCTAGCTACATGTGCCAGAGAGACCCTGATAAATGAACGACACATCCCTTCGGTTAATCATGATAAACATATGGCACATCCCTTGGGTTATCTCTGATAAACAAATGGTGCATTTCTTGGGTTGGGCAGGTTAGGAGGAAGAGAGATGGTAGAAAAATCGGGATAGTTGTATGATAATATTAGTTGGGTTATGAGTTGTGAGTGGACTATGAGAGACCACCCTCTTTTGTGGATTATTAGCCTCAACTCGGGGGTGACTGGTTGTTGATAATTGGAACAATCAGTCTATGGTTAGGTGGAACGTCCGTCCCAAGTAGCTGGTTGCACAACATATTCAAAAGGTAAGTGTTATATCTTGTTGCTATGTTATTTACATGTGTTATTGATGTGCATGAATTCTGTGTATTTGAGAATGATTTATATGCTGTTGTGTGAATTATTACGCTGCATTCATGTTAATTTGGTGTGCTTTAGATGCATCTATTTTAGGGTTATAGATAGTAGCTAAACTTGTTTTAAATTCGTAGCTGTAAGCTATAGGAAATCAGATAACAGTAAAATAATTACTTTAGTTAGCAAAAAAAACATTTTTATGTGTATTCCACACCATAATGTCCCTTGGTTGGTCTGGAGGAACGTTACACAATGGTTGCGACAATCTTGCTGGATGTCTGTGCTCAGCCTTTACCTTCTTACATTCCATGCATCTGACCAAATAATTAGTTACATCTCTCTTCATACCAGGCCAAAAATATTGGTCTCTTACAACTGTAACAGTTTCCTGGTATTATGGGTTTCCAACGTATGACACATTGTGCATTTCTTTTAAAACTAAATTTATCAATTCCTAAGAATTGAGAACATAAACTATGTTCATGAACAAGATGATTCCATCCTCTTCTAGCTTGTAATCTTTATATTTTGACTGTATATTATTCTTCTGTAAGCTTTCTTTAACTTGCACGTAATTCTGGTATGTTGTTACAACTTCTAGAATTCCATCTTTTAAATATTTCATGTACATAATAATGGTTGTAGCATGCATTTCATGCACCCTTTTGTTGAGTGCATCAACCACCTTGTTCTATTTCCCTTTATGTGCTTAATGTCAAAATTATATTCACTGAGAAATTCTAGCCATCTAGTTTGCTTGGCATTTAGTGTTGGTTGTCTAAACAAATATTTTAGACCACTATGGTCTATCCTCAATTCAAATTTTCTACCCATGAGGTAATGTCTCCACATTTTTAAAACATGTATTATGACTACCAACTCTAAGTCATGTGTGGCATAATTTGTTTCATGCTCCTTCAATTTTATAGACTCGTAACAAATTACATGTCCATTTTGGGTAAGGACTCCACCAAGCCCTTCCTTGCATGCATAAGTGCACACAACAAAGTCCTCATCTACATCGACAACTTTTAAAACAGGTGCACTAGTTAATAATTCCTTTAAGCGCTGAAAATTTTCTTCACACTTGGTGCTCCATTCAAATTTTACTCCTTTCTTTTGCAAAGATGTTATTGGGTGTGCAATATTGGAGAATCCCGCAATGAATATTTTGTAGTAACCAACTAGACCCATAAATGATCTAACCTCTGAAATGTTTGTTGATGTTGGCCAACTTTTGATTGCTTCAATCTTCTTCGGATCCACTGCTACGCCATCTTCTAAAACAATGTGACCAAATAATGGATCTTCTTTTGATAAAAATTGCATTTATTTAACTTGGCATACAATTGGTGCTCTCTCAATACTTGTAGCACCATCCTCAAATGTTGCTCATGCTCCTCCTCTGTCTTGGAATAAATAAGAATATCATCCAAGAATACAATGACAAACTTGTCTAGGAAATATCTGAACAATCCATTCATTAGACACATAAATGTAGTGGATGCATTTGTCAACCCAAAAGGCACAACCACAAATTCATAATTTTCATACCTTGTTCAAAAGGTTGTCTTGTTTGTATCTTCATCTCTGATCCTTACTTGATGCCAACCTGATCTCAAGTTAGTCTTGGAAAATATATTATCTCCCTTTAGCTGATCAAAAATATCATCAATCTTCGGCAATGATACTTGTTATTGATTGTAACCTTATTCAACTGTCTGAAGTCAATGCAAAATCTCAACGTTCCGTCTTTTTTATTCATAAAAATAATTGGGGCGCCCCAAGGAGAAACACTTGGTCGTATGTACCCCTTGTTCAACAACTCTTCTAGGAACATTTGCAATTCTTTCAGTTCTGGTGTGTTCATTTTGTAGGGAGTCTTGGACATTGGGGAAACTCCAAGCATTAAATCAATAGAGAAATCAATGTCCCTCTTTGATGACAATCCTAGAAACTTCCCAAATACATATTCATACTACTCCAAGACTGGATAATCTTCAAGACTTGGCTCCTTATCCTTCATTGGTCTTCCATATGGACTACACATATTTGGTACCTTTTTCTGAAACTTCTTTTCAGCTGGAGTGTTGAAATCTCTTGGACATATATAGGACTTGGAATACCTTGCATCGTCCTTTAATTTCCTTCCTCATCAAGACATGTGAAACCCTTGTTATAGAAATCTAACACATCATGTTGTTTTTCTAGCCAATCCATACCAATCAAGTAGTCATAAGATCCAAGCGATATGATGTTCAAATCTGCCTTAGTGTTGAATCCATTCATGTTTACTTGGAAATCGTTAACAACCTCATTGATTATTATTTTGGTTCCAGTAGCTAGTTGAACTAACCAAGACTTTTCATGCTTACATTTCTTCAATTAAAAATTTTCAACTAGATTTGGATATATATAGCTACGAGTAGCTCCAGAATCAATCAAAATAACTAAGGGATAATTATCAGTCTTACCTTCCACCTTAGTCATGTGGGATTCATAGTTTGCTTGTTTATTTTCCAACTGATCTAGGTGAATATTGGTGGCCCCCACCAGTTACACTAATTCAAAATGGTTCCACATCTTAGTAGTTTTTCTATAGTTTTTCGGGCCCCAAAATTTCAAGGTTGTTTTGAGGCTCTGAACAATGTTTTTTTGGAACGATAGTGCCTAACATGTAACCAAAGTTTGATGTTAGGGAATTCAATATGTGTACTTCTCGACTATATCTTTCCAATGGGATACTGAGCGCCCTAAAGGGAGATCGTATGAAAAATTTATGTCCCCGGGAAGTTGACGTATCAACTAACCACATTAGGGCCCACAAACCTTTTGGTGTTTCATCCTCTGGGGTTAGAGTTTTGGATTTTTAAGGTTTTCTCATTGTTTCTTTATGTTAAAAGGCCTTTTCAACCTCCTTTTAATCATTTTCTTGCGAATGAGCGTAGCCGACACATCTCTCTCTTCATGTATAAGCTACAACCATTCTAGCTAGCTTGTGTGCTTTGCATTTTACAACATTTTGCATTCCAAACAATCATTAATAGAATCTAATTTTTATTGTATTATTGTGTTTCTTGCAATATATCTGTGTGTTTCCTTGTTACATCTCTGCTTTCTCAATATAATCTGGATTAGTGGTATCATAACAATATGATTTTTTTTGTTTCTCTGTGCATGTCCGTGATGAGGTCAGGCTATCGAGAGTTGGGTCTTGAACTGGTTGAGCTTGGGGAAGAACACTCCCATTAGCCCAAACAACCTCCCATGGCAGAAGAAAATAGAGACGACAAAGTAAGAGATCCTATCAAATTGTTGCTCAAGGAAGCCCTCATGCCACAAAGGAACGAGATGATGAATAATTTTTCCCAGATACTTCGACGATTGCCAACAACAGCGGAGGCACCTTCAACCACCAATCACTTCAGAGGTGTGACACCCTTTAAGGTACAAGTTAACTTTTATATTCCTTTATTTGAAGACCATATAGACATCGATGCTTTGGAAAAATGGTTAAGTTTGCTAGAGGGTTATTTCTCTGTCCAAATTTTTTCCAACAACAAAAAAATCACCTTTGCGCTCCTTAAATCCCTTTCCCATGTTAAAGATTGGTGGGAGACATACTATGAGAAACATGCTGGAGATGAGTATGCAATTTTTGGCCTAGGACCCACTTGGGCGGATTTTATTGATTCCCTCAAGGATCAATACTATACCCTATTGGAAACTATGATGACCAATACATAAGATGAAAAACTTTGCTTCAGGAGAGAGACTAGATAGTGTTAGAGTACACCAACATCTTTCATACCTTGCACACAAAGCTAAGTATTAAAGACTTTGAGAGACACTTGGTTCTGAAGTATCATAGTGGAATACATACGTACATCCAAATAGATATGGAGTTCCCATACATATTTTCTTTGGGAGCTGCTTATCGATATGCTTTCAAGATCGAACAAAAGTTCAAGAAAAAGAATAAAAATGATTTTAGTTCTGCAAACCCATCGCAACAAAATCATGATAAAGGTGGCCCTAAATCTCAGAGTAAAGGAAAGAACAAGGATGGCTAACCCTGGGACAACCAGTCCAAGCCACAGATAAAGAAGGGTAATAAGAAGTGGAAACACAATGGAAAGTGGTCTGAGTTCCACAAAAGCCCTTGGCACAACACTAATGAATGCCACTCCAAACAATGATTGTTGGATGAAACGAAAGCCTTAGAGTCAGATGTCGACTCATACTCTGATTCAGATTCAGATAAGGAAAAATGGATCATTGACACAAAACCTTGTGTCACCATCGCTACCACAAAGGTCCAACCAGAGGAACTAGATGAACTTGAAGAAGGGTAGTGCCTTTTCCACTCACATATGTGGGTGAAGGGAACCCCATTCCATTTCATTGTTGACAACGATATCTAGAAGAACCTAATCTCAACAGAGTTTGTTAAGAGGTTGAACCTGACAATGGTGTTGCAACCTCATCCATATACCATTGGTTGGCTCAACTAGGGATGAGACATCCGCATCAGTCAACAATGTCTCATGCACTATGGCATCAAACCATTCAAAGATAAGGTATTGTGTGATGTTTCCCCCCTTGAATTTTGTGATGTTCTTTTAGGATAACCATATATGTGCAGGCATCATACTATTTATGAATCTAGGCCCTCTAGTGTCATTATTACTTTGGGAGGTGAACTCTACAGGGTACCGGAGGCAATCCCAACTATTGCGATCTCTTTGATCTTTGCAAAGTAGTGCAGAAAGGTGGTCTCTTAGACCGATATATTTTTCCTCTTTATCGTTCGATCAGAAGGTGAATGGAAGGTCACTGCAACCACCAAAATATGTGCACAAGGTCTCTTTACATAGCAAAAGTAGGTGGACAAGATAGTAGAAGAGCACAAAGACATCTTTGCCTCACCTACTAAGATGCCTTTACACTTTCAGGTAAAGCACTTAATTGATTTGAAACCTGATGCTCCTCTACCTTACGACCTTGTATATAGGTGCTCTATTATGGAGAATGAAGAAATAAAATGCTAGATCCAAGAGATGATTCTGAAGGGCCACATTAGACCAATCTCCTCACCTTGTAGGAGCCCAAGTATTATGGTACAAAAGAAGGATGGGACATGACGACTTTATATTGATTATAAAGATCTGAACAAGATAATAGTAAAAAATTGGTACCCAATCCCCCAGATTGATGATCTTCTAGATTCGCTCAAGGGTGCCAAATTTTTCAGTAAGATTGATATGAATTCAGGCTACCACCATGTGCTGATTGAGAAAACTAATGTATGGAAGACAACCTTCAAGTCTAAAGAAGGTCTCTTCAAGTGGCTAGTCATGCCTTTCAGCTTGACTACTGCCCCGACCAGATTCATCTAGATGATGGATGACATGTTGTGACTATTCTCAAACTCCTTTGTGGTCGTATATCTGGATGACATCCTCATCTTTAGAAAAACTTGGGAGGAACATTTGAAGCACATTCAACAGGTCTTGGGCACCCTGTGACAACACAAGTTATATGCTAATTTGGAGAAGTGTTCCTTCAACATGCAAATAATTCAATATTTGGGATACATCATGGATGAGAAGGATGTGCTTGTGGATCATTCCAAGATCCATCCATAATTGGCCAACGCTAAAGACATTGACCAAGCTCCACAGCTTCTTGGGCCTCACCAACTTCTACCACTAATTTGTGATGGGGTTCTCCCATATTGCTTGGGCAATAAGCCAGGTGACCAAGGGTGGAGCCAAGTCCAAGTTTGTTTGGGCCGCATCACAATAGAAATCATTCGAGGATTTGAAATTCTGCCTCTGCTCAACACTAGTCCTTATTCTTCCAGACTTGCAACAACCATTTGATATCGAGACAAATGCTTCAAATTATGTTATCAGTGTAGTCCTCACTCAGAATGGGCATACAATGGCTTATCACAATGAAAAACTATTTGATTGTGTTTAAAGATACCCCACCTATGAAAAAGATATGTACTCCATTGTGCATGTATGTCAACAGTGGAAGCATTACATTCTGGGAAAGGAAACGATAGTCCACACTTATCACAGGCCTCTGCAATTCATGTAGACACAAGGAAAGTTACATAATGACCGCCATCAGAAGTGGTCCACGTACCTGCAACTATTCCAATTGAACATAAAGTACAAGAAGGGTGACACCAACCATGTTGCAGACTGCCTTCGTCCACCCCCAATTATGGCACTAACCACAATTCTTAACTCCTATGGGCATGATATCTTTGGATGGCCACAATTATACAACAATAAGTCTAAATTTGCTGCTACCTATCAAACATTGAGCGTATGAAAATTAGTTCTAGACTTTCATCTCCAGGATGGATTGTTATGCCATCTGATCCATCTTTGTGTTCCTTCAAGCGAGTGTGCAAAGATGATTTGGGAATATCATAATAGTCAGGCGACATGACACTTTGGCATGGAAACAAAAATGGAAGTACTGCAAAAACATTTTTATTGGCTGAATCTTCGACAAGATGTTCACAAGTATATCAGATCCTGTACTGCCTGCATAATTTCTAAAATCACCATCAAGAAGTAGGGGATATACACCCCTCTACCTACTCCTGATAGGCCTTGGGAGTCCATCTGCATGGATTACATGTCCGGTCTACCTTAAACCAAGCATGGTAATGATTGTGTCTTTGTGGTCATTGATCGTTTCTTTAAGATGAAAGGTTTGGCACCTTGCAAGAAGAGCATCACATCCGAAGCCACCACTAAGCTCTTCTTTGAACATGTTTGGATTCATTTTGGGTTCCCATGAACCATTATTTGAGATCACGACAGTAGGTTCTTGAGTACTTTCTGGTTCAACCTATGGTCGATGATGGACAACAAGCTGACCAAATAGACTACCTTCCACCCACAGACTGATGGACAAACAAAGGTAGTCAACAAGATGATTATTCATATCCTGAGGATGTACAATTACAAACATCCATGCACATGGGACGAGAGCCTTCCTTATGTTCAACACAACTACAACAAACCCGTCCACAACTCTATTAGCCATAACCCTTTTTAGGTGTGCTTGGGATTCTAGCCATTGGCCCTAACTTGACATAGCTCTGCCCATTGAAAATGCACATGAAGAGTCCTCCCATGCTTAGACTGAGGCTGATCGAGCAACCAATTTTTTTGAACAAATCCATCATATCCAACAACAAGTTCATAATATTTTGCAGAAAGCCAACATCAACAAGCAGTGCCACAATCAACATTGAGTACCAGACAAGTTTCAGGTGGGAGATAAGGTATGGTTGCATTTTTAGAAAGAGCGTCTCATAAGACCTCATCAGAAGCTCCACCCACTCTGATATCGGCCTTACCTCATCACCAAGGCTATGGGTGAGAATTATTTTGAATTAAATATTCCCCCTTTCTTTGGTTTGCACCCCACATTTAATGTGGAACTACTTTGACCATATTCTCCACCTCTCCTGGACACTTCAGCTGTGGTTGAGAACTTGGCCCCTACATAACTCAATCCTGATTGCATTAAATAGGTGGAAATTGATCGGACCATGGACACCAATATCAAGGGAACCCACCATCAAAACATTCAACTCTATAAGATCGTCAAAGCATGACAACTTCTTCACCAAGGAAAGTGGCTCACCAAGAGTTGGATTCAATATAAGTTTTCCCATATGATGGAGGAACTCGATGCAATGGGGACCATTTATTCCTAAGGGGGATGAATGATCTAGGTGGATACTGGTGGCCACCCACTTGTTCCATTAATTCAGAGTGGTTCCATCTTGATAGTTTTTCTACAGTTTTTTCGGGTCCCAAACTTCTGGGGCCATTTTGAGGCCCTAAACAACATTTTTTTGGCACGATAGTGCCTAGCATGTAGGCAAACATAGATGCTAGTCCATTCAAAATGGGTACTTCTTAGCTAAAACTTTCTGATAGGCTATCGAGCACCCCAAATAGAGATCATATATAAAAATTGCGCCCCCGGTAAGTTGACATATCAACTAACCACATCGGGGCCCACAAACTTTTTTGCGTTTCATCTTCTGGAGTTAAGGTTTTGGATGTTTAGGATTTCTCATTGTTGTTTTATGTTAAAAGGCCTTTTCATCCTCCTTGTAATCAAATTCTTGCAAATGAGCATAACCAACACATCTCTCTCTTCAAGGATAAACTACCACTATTCTAGCTAGCTTGTGTGTTTTTCATTTTACAGTCTTTTGTATTCCAAACAATCATTAATAGAATATGAGTTTTATTGTATTACTGTGTTCCTTGAAATATATATGTGTGTTTCCTTATTACATCTCTGCCTTCATGTCATTCTCAATATAATCTGGATCACCAATCCTGCATGAATCCTTAGCATGCTTCTGCCCACGTCTTCTATTGTCTCCTCCTGCTTGATGCAATGCATAGTCCTCATCTTATCTCCTCGATGAGGAGAATATTTATACACGTGATCTCCTTCACATCCCCAACACTTTATGGGATACTGTCTTGGCCTCTTCCCTCCAAGTAATATGTCATTTCTAATCCCCTTGAGTTAGTTTCCCTTGTTGGTATGCTTGTGAGCTATTCTTGATGAAAGGAAACTTGAATCCTTTCTTCCTATGATCCATCTTTCCTTTCTTCTTATCATCCCAGGACTTTTGGAAAATTGGCCTTCCTTTGTTCTTCTAGTACAAATACTTAGCCTTTCTTATGGATTCTTCCAAATTCTTGGGCTCATCAAACTAAATTTTATCCTTGTAAAAGGATGATAGACAACTTAGGAACCTTAGAATTTGACTTTCTCATCCATGAGGAAGCCTACGTACCTGAGAAGTTCCAAGAATTTTCATTCATATTCATCCATGGTCATGTTTCCAAGTTTGAATTCAAAGAACTCTTGCATATTTTTGTCATAATATTGCTCTCACAAACACTGTTGTTGGAAATATTTCTTGAACTACTTTCAAGAAATTCTCTTCTCATCAAGGTGCTTAACTTGCTTAAGCTGATCCCACCACATAGATTCATTTTCTTGAAAATGGTAGGCTACAATTCTAGATTCTAAATTTGATGAGTAATCATGCGGCTGGAAATATTTTCTCATTCCCAACAACCATTCCTTTGCATCTTCTCCATTCCTATTCTCTCGATCAAATGATGGTGGCTTGATCTTCCTAAGCTCCCCTTGCAAGATATATGACCCATGTCTCCTCCTTTGATGTCTGATAGGGGACACATTTGGGTTGCTTTTCGACCTTGAACGTGCATATGCTCTTCTAGTCCAGTGCGTTGGGGAATTGTGATGATGATGTATGCTAACATTCCTTGATTGTCTAGATCCTCCATGATCATTCCTCCTATCATGAAATCTGGATGCTTCTACCTGTCTTACACTGGCTGCTCGTTTTGTGCCATAATTTTTGTTAACTTGCATCTGTAACATATTAAGACTCTATAGCATCTCTTCCCTAGTCTTTATCATCTTTTCATTGTATTCTCTATATATTTTCACTTTTCTCTGCAAGCTTCTCATAGTTTTAACCAACTCCACTGAATCCAAACTACTTTTGTATCCATTGGACTCAATCTCTACATTTTCAATGTTGAAATGTAAGCCTCTAACCTCATCTCCATGATTGTAAGATCCTTGGGCATCCTCTATATCTCTAGTCCTCATGTAGGAAAGCATATATGCTTTCCTGTATCTCTAATTCTAGAAAAATGTGCAGGCAACAATTGTTGTTAGAATTAAGCACATCAAAAAATACTTTATTAATTAGGTTACATGCCATTCTTCATCTCAATTTATGAAGAACACAACGCACTAAGTCAAATTCTAATTCTTTAGACACATTTCTCTCTGAAAAAACTCTCCAACGATTGTACTTATGCCTCATTTTGAGTCCTGAGTGAAATTTTACAACCTTCTCAAGTTGCAATTTCCACTCATTGCTATGTTTTTACTGCTGCAATTCTAATTTTTATTTTCAGAGAAGCTGTAGTGCTCAATTCAAAATTCTAGTTTGACAAGTAACTTCTCCTCCTTAATACCTTTCAATTGACTGCTCATTTTTCCAAATCCGAGCTCCGAGATGATAGTTATGGTCTATGAGACTTTAGGTTGTTTCTCATTTTTACCCCTTACTCATACATGTGTTTTCTCTCCCATAGTGGGTAGTTTTAGGTACCCATATTCCAAATCTGGTTCCATGGTTGTTTTTTATGGTCCATGAGATTTCCACAGATTGCTCCAATGTCCCAAGGCAACTTTTGAGCAAGGAGTTATGCCCTCTAGAAGCAAAATGGTATCTAATTTTACCCTATACTGTTTTAGTTGTAACTTCCTCATGCTAGCTCTGTTTTGTGGTCAAAATACCTCGTTGGAAAGCTCTTGCCGAGTTCTTTCATTCTAGCAGCAAAGATTGTGTGTACTAAGGTACACATAGTTGTCTCAATTTCGACTACCTGGAAATACTGTTTAGGCCCTCAAAATGCCTCTACAAGTTGATGATCTTCAAAAATCCTGAAAAAATTCATAGAAATTGATTGATTTACTACTGTAATAGTTTGTTAATCCGACCCACACCTGACCTTGACAATCTGAATAACATGGAATGGCATGTGTTTGTTGAGTCCACATATCATCCCTTGATTCGTCCATGTCATAATCCATCATTCTCCTCCAACGACCATCGACCAAACCTCCCGCAAGCCTATCAGGCTCTCCTTTGCAGACTCTTCCCTTTTAAGTGTCAAATAGCATGTTATTAAGATTTTCCTGCAACCTGCAACCTGTAAGCCTATTTTGATTTTCCTCGTGGAATTTTCCCATCGGGCTATCAAAAGCACGTAATTAATATTTTACCGCACCCTGCAGATCGCAAGCCTATCGAGATTTTCCTCGTAGACTTTTCCCAGTTGGATGTCAAAAGCACATAATTAGGATTTTCCCATAATCATAGCTCGCAAACCTATCAGGATTTTCCTTGCGGAATTTTCCCATATGGCTGTCAAAAGCACGTAATTAAGATTTTCTTGTAGCCCATAACCCGCAAGCCTATCGATATTTTCCTCGTGGACATTTCTGTGCGAAGTGTCAAATTGCATGTTATAGGGTTTTCCCCAAACCCACAAGCCACAAGCGTGTCAGACTTTTTCCTTTGTAGATTCTTATTGCAGGCATTTCTTCCCAAATCTTGTTTCGAAAAGCATCCTCTATATTGTCTCTGGACCATCAATATTCAACGTTAGACTGATCTCAGCCGTTGGTCCACCAAACTGCTCAAAACTTCATCGAACTTCCCCTATCCTACAAATTGATCTTGGTCGTCGATTCCTAATGTCAAAATGATCCAAGCCGTAGATATTCCTACTCTTCACTCATCATTAAAATGAAAAATCCGACCTCCTAGGCCAAATTTAAATCTGAAAATTGTAGATTGACACGATTAATCCTCTCTTCGACGGTTTTGAGGGAAATTTGGATTCAGATTCGTTTATAAATTCGGCGATTTCACTTTGTTTTCACAAATTTTCCCCAAATTCGTCATAGGTGAAACTCTGCAACAATGAATTTCCACCAAATTCGCATGGGTTCTTGGCCCATACAAGGTTGATGTTGAACCTTGAGCTTTGATACCACTTTGTAACACACCCAACCCCAAGTTGGGTCAAATCATTGCTAAAATGGCCCAATAAAATTCAGATACCAATTTTTAGATGCAGAAATAACACACATCATGACATTCAATCTCATGCAATTGTCCATGGTAATTAAAAAAGTAAATGAAATTACTTAAATGTTCACAACAACAACTAAACACATACAACAACATTCAACCACATAAATAGAGATTCAAATACATCATTCTACTCACAACAAACAACAATAACCAAAATAACTTAGAATAAAACAAACATAAATTATCTCAACATTTAACATAAATAAACACAACAAATAAGAACACTTATCTTAGTAAATATGTAACCCATTGTAGAGGATGGATGTTCCTCCAAACCATAAAATTTTTATTCCAGTTCTCAACAACAAGTCACCCCCAAGCTGGGGCTATGAATCCACAAGAGATGGTGGTCCCTAAGGATGGCTAATTTCTCCCTCTCAACAATCAATTCCCACAGCTAATTCCAGCCCACCAACTCTCTTCCCCACAACCTACACAACCCAGGGATGAGATCCCCCTTCACTACTCACTGTCCCTCATGCCTTCCCACTCCCCTCTAAGGCTTTAACACAAGTTAGACAAGAATCTCTTTTTCGGGACTCCAGGAATCTAAAACTGCAATATGAATTCACACAACAACAAAATACTTGCTCCCTTGATAATTTCTTGAACACAAAATTACTTCCAGGCCCACAACCTCTCTTCCAATGAAATTACAACTCCAAAACAACTACCATACACGCCCACTATGGCTTCCTTTAAGCTTCAACACTCAAAACACTCTTGTTGTCCAAAAATATTTCGGTAAAAACTCCCCTCCTTCCCCATATGAATTTCCTTATTCTCCCATGCTTTCTTGATTCACACCCTTCCTAAGGTTGATTGTACTCAACTCTCGTGATCTCAATAATTATGGGATGTGACTTTTCACACCCTCCCTCTTATATGAATTTAGTGATTGGGCTCTATAACACTCAACAGAAAAATAGAAGGTTCAGAGTAAGAATAATTTAGAAAGATTGTTTGGGTTTAATAGACATGGGCAACTCTCCCCCTTGGACCCCTTACCTCTCTTGTAGAAACTAAGTCCCCAAGTCTCCATTTGATTCCATTTGTAACCGGCGATACATTTTTGTTTATTTTATTCAATATACATCATTTACATATTACATTGCTTGGACCTTGGCCATAAATCATACGTACAATTCACATTGCTAATTTGGGATTAAAAACATGGATGTTACAAGTTTAAAGACTCAAGATTGAACTCAAAATATGACTTGAAGTGGACCTTGATCATGCCCTAAATAATCAATTCCTGAATAAAAACATTCATGTCCATCTGTTGTAGAGATGTCCCCAATAAACATGGTTGTACTTGTGTATGAACCTAATGGTAAGACCACTCGAATAAAATGACGTACAAAGTTTAGTGCCAAGTACTTAACCATCCAAGATTTACCTATTTCCAATCAACATTCATTCTCTTCCAACATCTTTTTGAAAGGTGGTTTGTCTTCCCATAGAATTTACATGCGTTTAATGTTAAAACAATGCAATTCATTATGGCCAACTCAATGATAATGTTGGTACTATCAAGGGACTTCACTTAATTCTTCATCATCCCAAATCATCATCATCATCATCATCATCATTTTGTTCCTCCTCATAATTTCAAGTTCATGTACTTCATTAGCATCAACAATATGCCCTTGCAAATAATCATCAAGAAAATAGGAACTCACAAATGTAACAGGTTTGGAGTAATCAGGAATATGGAAGAAGTCAGACTCAGTCTTTTCATATCCTAAGCCAAATTTGTTCCTGTTAAACGACAACTCTTGCCAAGGTCTGACAATTTTATCTTGAATCTCAAACTTATCTTTGTTCTTCCTAGTGTCTTCATTTAATTGATCTTCTATCTCCTTAGTGTCTTCATCCCACTCATCAATGTGATTTGTTGTTGTATGCTACTTGTGGTCTTTGCAATCACTGTCAACAATGGCTACACCAAATAGAGGATTCGACTAAATAAGAATGGGATCATAATGTTGATTTATTAACTCATCAATTAACAACTTGTTTTGAATTTAATGTAGATCAATCTTTTTGTGCATGATGTGCACACATGGAGCCACATGACTTAGTGAAATTTTTCCAAACTCAATTGTACTTCTTGGTGCATTGTGAATTAAATTTTGTAGAAGGATAAACAAGTCTTCGATACTTGTTATCATGGTCCAAAGAAGTGATCCAAGCATCACAATTCCAAAACAACGTGTCACAATTAAAAACACCAAGTGTCACAAAGAAAACCTTATGACTCCAAATATAAAGTTTGTGATCACCAAACAATTCTTAATTGACTTGAAAGATGGTTTCTTTCAACTCTACCCTTATGCTTCTAACTCTTTGTAGGTTAGAAATAATACTCAAAATCAATCATACAATGAACAAAGAAAGATCACAACATTGAATGGTGTCGTGCTTGAGAAGTTGTAAGTTGGGGTTTGCACTCTCTCAATGAGATAGAACTAAAGATCAACTTGGAATTACAATGGAAAATTATGTCATGTCCAAATAAAAAACTTGACTCAAAGAGACATTAATGGATTCATACAAGAAACCTTGAAAAGACCTTACCAAATAACAATTGCAAGTGACTTGAAACATAATTAAAATATTTGTTTTTGAGTGCAAATCGCTTCGTCCCTTTGCTTGTATCCTTAAGATTATATTGTTATATTCCTGTGCTTGCCTTCTTGTTATATTAGAGTGCTTGATTCTTTAGATGAGAGTGTGCTAGGTTGCTTTATGTGTATGCTTGTTTCTAGTAAAAAAACAGTAGAAACGAAAATGAACAACAATATCGCCATGCACCAATAGTTACCATAGTGCACACATAGTTCCTTAGACCCCCTTATTCAATTTTGAGTAGGTCTAGTACTCAAAACACAAACACACACAGACACACACTAATAATCATCGATCATCTCACTGATTTGAAAGAATTGAACTCCTTATAATGTTTGGAACACCTTATAACTCTTTGGAAAATTTGGAAAATGAGCATAATATTACAAAGTATGAAATCTTATAACTCCTTTTAGAAATGTCCTTATGTCTCGAAACAACCTTCTACCCCCAGTCATGAAAAATATGAACCCGAAAGCAAATTTCTTTTGTCTCCTTTAAAAGCATTTGAACTTGATTTCCCCTATTCAAAATATGTTTAAAACTCCCTAAACAAATTGTTTATATTCTCTTTATAAACATTTGAACTTGATTTCCCTTATTCAAATTATGTTTACAATAAAATAATGTTCTAAAAGCATGAAACTTTATAATTCTTTTTATAAATATCTTTATATTTCCAAAAGGCCATAATTCTTTTTACAAATATCTTTATATTTCCAAAAGGCCATGTAACCCCAACATTAAAAATATGAACTCCTTTGTAATCCACATCAAATTGTTTGACATGCGCTAGTGTTTCCCTCTTTCTTTGTGATCACTATCCCCTTATTGATGGCTTTCTCTTCCTGTATAAGAGTTAGTAGACCCTTTTTTCTTTGGAAGAAAGACAGGCAAACCTTTGGCAGTTTCATTGACAGTGAAAGGTTGTCAGTTACTTCCTTGTAGGTGTTAGTTGAGTCTTGTTAGAGATCCTTCTTACACCCCTTTGTCTTGTTTCTCTTTGGGAAGACACTCTGTCTCTACAGGTCCTCTAAGACTTTCACTATACAGGGAACTCTCCAAAGTTATAGACACCTTTTCGGTGGACTCATCATGCCAGTTTCTTGGACTGTCCTCCCTAGACGCTGTCCCACACTACCTGGGTTTTTACAACTACTATCGACCCTTTTCTCTTCGTTTTATAGATCTTGTTCCCTTGGATTACCTTCATGTCGTGTTGTTGTCTGGTTATTTTATTTTCCTGGTCTTTTGAGCCATTTCCGGTTACAGTGGGATTGGTTCCCTACCCTGACTCCATTGTCACTTGGGACCCCTGCCTGTCTTACTCTGGGATTTTTTAGTCTTGTCTTTATTATGAATCTGGGGGTGGTTACCGAGGACGTTAAGAATCCGATGGACCCACAGGACGAGGAAGTTTGGAACAGGTTAGGATACTTTTGTAAGGCTGACAGGGCTGAGGCGTCTTCTTCCATTCTTTCCTTTAACCACTCCTTGAAGCCTACTGTTGTTTATGTTGGCCATAAACAGTTATTGGCCTCAGGTAATCGCCAGGAAAGTCCTCGTATTATCCCTACCTCTACTGAGGGCGGTCCACCAGTGACCTCTTACTTCCCAGCCTCTCTGCCACCCAAGGCCACCTATCATCACAGTAGTAAAGAGGTTCTAGAAGAAGAATAGGTCGGCCGGGTAAGAAGGCCTCCTACCATCGGTGTTCAGAACGACCTTCTGAAAAGGGCATGGAAACCAAACAAGAGAGTGAGAAAGATGGTTCTAGGTGCTGATGTCGGACTTGAAGAGACTTGCACTCTGTGGTTTGATAGGAAGACTTTCTTACTCCTACCTAGAAGATAGCTTTGTCACTGTTTGGGTTCATAAAACCTGGAAACCACTTCTCGGATACATTCCTGAGATACACTACCTCACGAAAGGGTGGATAGGTTTTATTTGCAGAACCCCGGAGGATGCATCTCTCTTACTGGACAGGTTCTGGGCGCTAGGGCACAATTCACTTATGCTGAAGAGGTGGAGGTTGGCCTTTGATCCTATCACCGATTACTTTAAACACATGCATTTGTGGGTATTATTACCTTCTTTACCTCTACATTCTTGGAATGAGGGGGCCTTGATGGCAGTGGAAAACTCTTTGGGTCGTTTCATCTCTTTGGACACTGTGGCATTGGAGTCTCCAGCTAGAAAAGTGGGTAGGGTTTTGGTGGAGATAGATATTCACGAAGGGTTGACTGAGATGATGGACATAGAATGGAGAGGGAGGCATACAAAACAATGTTTAGATTATCAGGGCCTACCCTTTAGGTGTAGATGGTGCCATTGTACTGGCCATCTACAAAGGGAATGCCTCGGAAAAGTCACTGAGGAGAAGTCTGAAGAAATTGTGGTCCAGGAAGACTCGTCGGCTTATATGGATGAAGATATTAATTCAGGAGTACCTCCTCACTTTACAGCTTCTGCGATTGACCATCACTCGGCTACAACAAATACACTCTCAAGTAAGTTATTACAATACTGTCCATCTCTCTTTTCTTCTTTATCCGAATGGGAAAAGGAAGCTATCAACAACTTGAACTGGCTGTTACGTTCTACTTTAGTTATAAAAGGGTTCGCTGAGGGTTTACCAAACTCCCAACGTATTGTAAAGGAGAATCAACTCATTGGAGTGGTAGGGCCTACTGATCATACTCCCGTGAGCCGTGGGCCTGCTCAAACTACTACAAGGCTTGCTGACTATCTGCCCCACTCCTTTGTAGACAATCTGCATGTTCCACAAACTATGCTCCATAAGGCCTTTCCCCCTGCCTCCTGTGTTTTGGAACCTTCCTCTCCAGTACAACAAAGAGACCTATCTATGGTGCAACAACTTTTATCTTCGGAAGAGGTCTTTCCAGCTACAGAAAGGTCGGAGATGCGACACTTGACAACTATTTTTTCTCCGCCTATAGATGGCGAACCCAACATCAACATCCAAGGGAGCGAGGAGAGTTTTTTCGCGGCTTCCCACAACCCCACCCTTCTTGACGTTTCGACTTCTCCATTGGAGGCGGGTGAAAGAGAACCAGAGGAGACCGACAATACCTTTCACTCTATACCAGATTCATTGATTCCTTGTAAAAAGATCAGTGATCAGGCTATTATTTTACCCACATTTATTGGGAGGTCGTGCATCGATAAAGGGGAGTCGTCGGGGATTACAAACACAAAGAACAAACAGACTAGCCAGGAGAGAGAATATACTTGGTCGAGGGGGCTTGGAGCTGAGATCTCCCCTATCAAGACGAGAAGTGCTCGAAAAAACTTGATATAGAGTACGGTGAAGATCTATGAGTCAACACCTTCTTCTAGTGATACTGGGCCACTTAGAGCAGTGAAAGCCCTGGTGAGGGCAAAGTAATGTTACTGCTCTCCTTAAATATTCGAGGGATTGGAGGCACCCTCAAAGTTGCTTCTATTCGATGTTGTTTGGCACTCACCTGCCCGAAGATCATCTTCTTCCAAGAAAGTTTAGTCTCAACATAGAAATCGAGGGATTTTCTTCTCTCTTTCAATCCAATTTGGGTTGTTTGCTCGGTAAGCTCCGTGGGCACTTCTGGTGGATTATTGGCTACGTGGGAACCATACCTATTCAAGCCGATTCCTTCTCTTACGGTGGGGGGTATTCTATTATCATGTAAGAGTCACACTCTCTAGAGGAACATCACTTTACTTAATATCTATGCGCCCTGTATCAATCGAACTCCCTTTTGGAATACCCTGGATGAAAGTGGCATCTTAACTTTAAATAATTTAATTATAGCGGGAGACTTTAATCTCCTTCTATCACCAGAAGAGGCCTGGGGGAAAATCAAACTGACACAGTGGATGGTTATTTCAGTAATCTTTTTTCAACTAATCACCTCATTGACATTAAGCCGACGAAATTGTTGCCCACCTGGAGAAATGGCCACCAGGGTCATGAAGCCATCTCTAGAAGATTAGATAGATGTCTAGTAGCCGATTCACTTCTCTCTGAAGTTGGTTATTACAGGTCATGGGTCGAGATGCCCTTTGTCTTCGACCATGCTCCTGTCCTATTGCAATTAGAGCCTCCGATTTCCAACAAAATTTATCCTTTTAAATTCAGCGAGCAATGGCTATGCTCTAAGGATTATGCAATCATTGTGGAAAAGGTTTGGAGAGATCCACTTTACCTATCCGAAACTAGCAAACAAAAACGAGTCATTTGGAAACTCCAAGGCCTAAAAGTAGCTTCGAAATTATGGAACAAAGCCCTGCAGACATAGAATAAAGCAAAATTGAGTTTGATCGAAGATGAAATTAAATCTTACTCTGATATTCTGAGTCATGACTATAACGAGATCAGAACAAAGAATATACTGAGATGCCTGGAATTAGAGAGAAATGAACTTTTAAGATCCGAGGAAGAACACTGGCGATTGAGAAGTAAAGCACTCTAGTTGGCTGGCGGGGATAGGAACATGAAATATTTTCACAAGATAGTTAGTCACAACAGAGTTAAAAAACATATTTGGGAAATAGTCAGGGATGATGGTGTTAAAGTGGTGGATCAATAGGGCATCAAAGAAGAAGCAATCCAGTACTTCAAGCGTTTCTACAGTGCTTCCACTTTATCTAATTTAGTAGACCAATTTAAAATCTTAGATCTATTCCCAGTGATGGTCAGTGAAGAGGAAGCGGTTACACTATACAATCCGGTTACATTGGCAGAATTAAAATTAGTTCTTTTTCATTGTAAGAAAGAAAAAAGTCTGGGACCGGACGCCTGGTCAACAGACTTTTTCATTTACTTCTTCGATCTTATTGGTGAGGATCTCTTAGCGATGGTCGAAGAGTCCAGACTTTTAGGCAAAATCGTTGGTGGCCTAAAATCCACTTTTCTAACGCTGATACCGAAAGCCAGTGATCCAAAAACTTTTGAGGACTTCTGCCCAATTTCTCTCTACAACCTTCGTTACAAGCTCATTTCAAAAATCATTGCCAACCGTATCAAGCCTTTTTTGTCAAAGTCTCTCTCTCCCGAACAATTGGGTTTCCTGGAAGGTAGGCGCATTCAAGATGCAATTGGAACTGCACACGAAAGCATCCAGAGTATTAAGAAGAATAAGTTAAAATCTATAGTCCTCAAACTGGACTTAAAGAAAACATTTGACTCCATTGATTGGGACCTTATCAGATTGATCCTTTTGAAAATTGGGATGGGATAACATGTAGTCAACTGGATCATGTCCTGCGTTACTTCTTCCTCCTTTGCTGTCCTTATTAATGGGGAAGCTACAAACTTTTTCAGAAGCGGAAGGGGAATCCGTCAGGGATGCCCACTCTCCCCACTTCTCTTCATACTTATCATGGAGGGCCTCTGCTTACTACTAAAAAAATGTCAAGCAGAGGGTGCTATCAGAGGTTTAAAGATTGCTAGCTACACTTTTATCCTACATCTGCTCTTTGTAGACGACATCCTCATTCTGTCCAAGGCTAGCCTAACAGAATGGAGAGTCATCGATAAACTTCTTACACTTTTTTGTAAAGCCTCTGGCTTAACAGTGAACCTCTCGAAATCAACTGCACATTACTCGGGCCTCACATATCAAGATCTGGTCGACTTCAAAGCTGCCCTTAACTTTACTTTCAGTGATCTAAACACTCGCTTCCGTTACCTGGGCTACCACCTGAAGACTGGGACCCATCGAGCATCCGATTGGGACTGGATTGTGGCCAAAATCTCTCACAAAATCAATCTCTGGGCCAACAGGTGGCTTTCACTGGCTGGGAGGTTTATCTTGGTAAAATCGGTACTGGAAGGTCAAACAGTGTATTGGATGTCCTTGGAAGCATTACCGTGTTCGATCTTATAAAAAATCAGGAAATTGATGTTCGATTTTCTGTGAAATGGCCACCAGGACAGACAAAGGATTCATCTTTGGAGCTGGGAGCGGCTGTCTAGACCAAAAGCTGACGGAGGCTGGGGCATCCACGATTTAAACCTTTTTAACCAGTCTTTAAACACTGTTACTCTCTGGCGAGTGCTAAATGTGGAAAGCTTGTGGCATGATGTTATAAGAGATAAGTATCTCCATAATGCTTCACTTATC